>BQKZ01008910.1:0-12189 GCA_036244855.1 Temnopleurus reevesii
AAGAATCTATAAGTGGCGTTGTAATTTGCGCCACAAATCCAAATGTTTTACCATTTGGGAGGTTCAAGGTTCGAGTCCCGGAAACATACATCAGATAATGATGTTAAAGATCAGTCCCGGACGTAGTCCTAAACAATCTTATTTGATGGATGATTGAATTGGATTGTGTTTATTGTAATATTTTTAAAGATGTTCCATTGATATTTCTGATAAAGTATTATTTTCCTCAAGACCTGTACAAGGAACATACTAGATGTTTAGCAATTTTGTCTTCATAAGATATGAAACTATTATTTCGAGAAAAAAAAACAGATTCTTTCTGGCGCAAACATGAAGATGGCAACAAGTTAGTATTTTAACAGGAATATATAAGTGGCGTCAGAAGTTAGAGGTTCGTTCCCGACGAAATTTTCTTTCAGTTAGTTTTATACATGTATCATATCTGCAAACTCTATCTCTAGTTCTCACCACTCTCCTCTCCCCCTCTCTTTCTCCCTCTCTCTAATCAGTATCTGCTTGATTTTTGCCTCCCAAGCCATTTGTACCTTGTCCCCATCGAACCTCATCGCTGAGTTAACATTTACACATTAACCGCTTTGTTTACTGTCTACGGGAGTCAATGTCGCTCATCATTCGACTGGTGAAAAGACTGTATTACCAATCGAGGCTCGAGACATCTTATGGAGATAATCGCACAATGTGCCATTGTAGAAAATGTTGTGTAAAGTCTTTTGTTTCTTTAAGTATGTGCATATTATGCATTGAATCGCTGTATATTCTGCTCCTTATCAATCACATTTGCTATCATTACTATCATTAAAATGTATGTCCACTCATAGCGATGAAGCTTCAAACAACATTTTTTAGGATGGAACGGTTTACAAATTGCACCAAGAGATTATTCGCAGGGGAGGGGATTTACCAATATTTCTTTTGGGTCATCCAAAATTCACAAAAAATACACCCATATACTAAAAAACGGATAAAACATCTCCCAAAACAATGGCGTTAAGAATAAAAATTCGCCATGAATATATGTGAATTAAGAAAATTAAAAAAAGTAAATAGAGGGACAATATTTCAGCATCATTTCGTTGCGCTCTGCTTCGTTTCTCCTTCAAATATAGTGTTGCTCTCGTTAATACCGTTTGTTGCCCCTGGCAACGGAATGCGGATAAATGACACCCTAATCTTTACACAGCTGACAAAAAATCAATAGTAATGTGAAGCCATGTGACGACATTCGCTGGATATATTTGTATGTTCCTCTTCCTCCTTCTCACCCCCATCTCTCCCTCTCTCTCTCCCTACCCACTCTCTCTCTCTCTCTCTCTCTCTCTCTCTCTCTCTCTTTATCTATCTCTCTCTCTCTCTCTGTCTGTCTGTCTCTCTCCCTCTCTACCCCTCTTTCATTCTATCTATTTGTTTCTCTATCTCCCCCCTCTCTCTCTTTCTCTCTCTCTCTCTCTCTTTCTCTCTTAACCCTTGAATCCTAACTCATTTTGTCGTAGGTGTAAAGATATCGGTGATGAGTCCCGGGCACTTGAACATTGTAAGCATACGTCAAATATGTCAGAGACCCCACGCACCATCGTTATTATGTTAAACGGAATATATGGTTTAGGTTATAACCGGAAAATGGACGGTCACGGAATCGCAAAAAGCTGGAAAAGAGCATTCAAAATCATAAATGGATTTCATGTTCCAAATTATTTTTGTAATAAAATGTATGATGGCAGGTAATGAGCAAATAACTGTTGAAAAATGGACTCTGTCTGGACTTTTGATATTCGACTGATCTCACGTGTTGCATCCTGTGTTGGCTGGAGTGGACAAACACGTGGTGACTGAAATCATTACGCATTTTGACCAGTTTTACATTACTTACTTAAATTGTCCTTGTCAAGACAAGTCGTATTATGCATTGTTCTTAACAAAAGGACACTTCTAATTAATCATTTCCTAAATTGATTTTTTTTGCAGATATTTAATTATAAGATTTAAAATCGTAACACTTTGATCTATACATTGATTGGGGGCTTTTGTGTTTAATAGAAACATTAATTGGATTTATCTAAAGGCTCAGTCACACGGTTGAGTTTAAAGCCAGTACATGAAATTTGAAAGACGCACCGTGAAAGCAGAGATACGGAGGAAAAGTGCTTGGCGGACATGGCGGATGTTAAAGGTGTTCGGAGAGCACTCGACGTAAGCGTCTTTTACATTTCATGAACTCTAGACAGACGTTTGCTACTAACACAACGATGTAATTAAGCCTTAAGGTCCTATGCATAATAGAAATACACAAGGGGAGCTTTTGGTTGACGCTATCAGATCGTTTAGATAGCACTCGACGTAAGCACGCGAAAGCGTCTTTTGATTCTCATGAAATCTGGGTTGACGTTGGCTATAAACGCAAAGGTGTAAATAAGCCTTTTAGGTCCCTATGCATATAGAAATACGCAGGATAAACGCTTGGTTTGTGCTCTCAAATCGATTGGTTGGCGCTCGACGTAAGCACGCATTAAAGCGTCTATTACATTTCATGAACTCTGAGCTGACGTTGGCTATAAACGCAAAGGTGTAATTGATACCTATATAGATACCTATACATAGAAATACACAGGGGAAGTATTTGGTTGACGCTATCACATCATTTAGATAGCGTTCGACGTTAACAAACTTTAGCATATTTAAAATTTCATGAATTCTGAGCTGACGTTGACTTTAAACGCAAATATATAATTGAGTTTTTAAGGTCCCTACGCATAGAAATACACAAGGGATATGCTTAGTTGACGCTATAATATCGTCCGTTTTTCACAGAGTGTCGGTAGCCAGAGGGTATTGTAATACGAGATGAGTTAAAAATCCGTTAACACGTTCTTTCATAGGATGCCGGTTGAATTGGCGCTATGTCGGGATTTCTTTGTCTTTATGCAACAATATCCTTTGGCTCCCGTAACTTCGTGAAAACACGGACGATATCGTTTGGATAGCGCACGACATAAGCACGCTGAAGCGTCTTTTAAATCTCATGAACTATGGGCTGATGTTGGTTACTAACGCAAAGAATAGCCTTTAAGGTCCCTATGCATAAAACAAACACGCACCTGCTAAACTGAAGACCGCCAGGACTACATTGCTGACACCCCCCGCCTCAGCTTGGCAGGTGTATACTCCGTTGTCCCCTGAATTCACGGCTTCGAAAACTGCAGAGGAGGAGCAAAAAGAAAAATGAGAATACTTTCTGTGTAGGAAGACATACTTGGACCTATTTTTAGCTTTAAGGTCGGAGAGAGGAGTAATTTGAGCGTTAACATTTCTCTTTCACCTATTTGTTGTGTTATATCGCTCTCTTTCTGAGAATACAGTAACCAGGGACTGAACCTAAGAATTTGCAGAGGAGCTCTCATTAGCTCTGCTGGAGGTTCTCCGGAGATCTTTAGAGGAGCTAAATTGGGTCTGCATGAAGAAGATTGGGGTAACATGGGGCTCTTTAAATCACTCCAAAAATTATTCAAGGGGAGCTTCGGGAGAGCTAGTGCTCTCAATGACAATCCCCTTAAATTTAAGTCCCTGCGAAATATGTGAAAACGGTTTTCAATCTTTCTATAATGCGTTGGATATATCCATCATTCTAATTAAAACGATTCCCCCTTTTCAACGATCGTCGTTTGTCTAATTTTTTCGCTCCGTGCACGTGGACGGATCTAATGTTACAGCTTCTTAACATGCCAATCGCCAGAGCTCAAACAACTATGAATATTTCCGCGAAAACAAGCGCCCTCTCATGGATACGACGCTGCAACTTTAATTAGTAAATCTTTAAATCAGAACAAAAGTTCACCAAGCCTGCCGGTATCTAGCTGTATCCGAGCACCGTCTATGGCAAGCCTCTGTCCGTTTCTCCTCCATTCGATTCGAGCATCTGAAAAGTCGCCATGCACAACGTTGATGGCCTCCGTACAATCCATGATTACCTCGTCCCCTGGCTCTTTCACAAAGTTTGCATGGCTATCTGAAATATAGTTGCAAACAATTCACAAGAAATTAAATATCACAAGGCATATTGTTTGAGTAATAGTAGATCAATTCATAAAATGCATTAACTGATTAATAAAAAGGTTATGGACCACATACAAAGTGCACAGTATATAAACTTTTATATGCGTATAATTATATTTCTGACAGAAAAAAAAAACCTCGAGACAGCTTTGCATCTTATCTAACACAAAAACAAAATTCACACGTTAATGATTTAAATTGTTGCATATTGTTGCAAATTGTTACATATTGAAAAGTAATCCTATTTTACAGTGGAACAATTAAAAAGCGTTTACTAATCTTTCAGAGAGGTGTACTATAAGTTGTTATTATATCGTTTAAATCATATCATAAACAAAAATTTTCGGGAAATTTTATGCTATCGATAATTATGAATACTTTCTGATTATTGTTCTCCAATGATCGACCAACCTATTTTTTTCTCTAAAGAATTCTACACCCTTCTTAAAAGTCATAGATATCTTCTAAGATATGGAAGAATTAACTTACCATCTAGCATCTTCTTTATTTCATTAGCAAGTCCTGAAGAGAGAAATTGAGAAATGGAATGCGAAATCAACCCTTTGAAGATTGGACACTGCAACTTAAGCCAGACTGACACTTGCAAGATTCTGTGGCACGCATTGGCACGACTCGAGTCGTGCCAGTGCACAAACTCGTCGTAAGCTTGAGTGAATTATGCGTAAACGCGTCGTGACTGCGTGCCATGTCGGGACGAGAATTTCGAAATTTTTGAAAATTTCGAGACCAGGTCGTAAACTATGCGCACACTGTTCATGAACTCATCAGGACGATTCGGGTGGATGCTTACTAGTGGATGGCAGTGTGCTCCATGTCACGATTGTCATGAACTGAAAAAAAAATAGCCCCAGTCGTCCATATCTACAGCAGGATCACGACACCATCCGCAATGCGCAAACTCGTCATGCCGATGCGGGAAGTGCGTAAACTATGCGCAAACTATGCGAAACCTATGCGCAAACTATGCGCAACCTATGCGTGAACTCGTCGTGCCAGCTCGTGTCAATTTTGATACAGATGGGCAATCATTCGTGAACTATTCGTGAACATTGCGTGAACGCAAGACTTGCCAAGACAAAATCGTAACCAAAAGTCGTGCAAGTGTCAGCTTGGCTTTAGTCATACAAACCGTTATGACTGTGATCAGAAGTGCGTTTCAAGAAGCTTTCTGCCATCGAAAAGCAATCATTTTCCGACAATTACCATAGCAACATTCAGCAGTTATGTAGGGTTTTTCATCCAATCAAAATCGACGATTTCGTTTGTCGTTGCCTCGCTGGCAAGAAGCTTAATGAAACGGCCGCAAGACCTCCTTTTTGTGAGGATGGGGGGGGGGGGGTAACACAATTTCGTTATATTTTTCGTGTTCATAACATATCTTTTGAGCCCTTTTCTATAGTTTCCAGATTTTTGACACACAAAACTCCACTTGAACATTATACGGCCAAGGACTTGTGATAAAAACCTCGTAAGGAGATCACTTGAACCAAAGATCTTTTAAATTGAAGATACTTCAAATCAGCACATTCTGATACTGATACATAAACTCCTCAACTCAGATATCCTGTTTTACTGGGCGATCGATGTCGACTTTTCTGTGAATTATTTGTGGAATCATTTTCATCAGTTCAGCTGAGAGCGAAAATTCTTTTATACGAAATTATAATTCAACAACCCTACGATGAAATAATAACACCAAGCAATTCTTCTTAACAGAGAGATTAAAAGGTATAATTAATAATGAGGAGATCTTTAATTTACACACGTGATGATTTCAAAAGGAAAACTGGTTGAGTGTTCAAACAATTGGTGAAACCAAATGTCGAGGTTTATTCTTTTATTTTTTTCAAAGTTTTTCAAACGAATGGAAGATATCATTTCTTAAAATGAATATAATTATCAATAACTTTGCTGTAATTCTTGAAATATCTTATGCTATCTTGCTGCAATAATAATCTTAAGATCCCTTTTTCAAATAATAGTAACCAACCCAAAGTTGACACAGAACTTTGAAAAAAGAATTCCATGATTTTTCCATGACTAAATTGCTGCTTTCCATGACTTCTTCTCCGGCCGGATTTCCAAAATCGCACATGTAATGATGATGAACGGCAATTATAAAAGCAACGTATGATCAAAGAGTATGAGAGTTGCGAGACACTGAAACTGAAAAGCTGTCATAGCGAAGAGGTAAATGCAATTCAATAAATTTTCGACAATTGTTGTCGACAATTTTTTTCTTAAAATTCCCTGACTTTTCCCTTACTTTCCATGATCCTAATTTTCCAGGAAAACGGTGGGATTCCTTCCTATCGTCCTCAGGCCAATTGCACAAAGTGGTCTTAGCTCTCCTCTTCTTGCTAAGACGTCTTAACTTCTTGTTCCATCCTTGTAACAAAGATGTATCAGCGTTTATGTCTATGTTAAAAGGTTGGCACAAGAAGTGAAGACGTCTTAGCAGAATGAGGATAGCCAAGACCATTTCGTGCAAATGGCCCCTGGCACCCGTTAGCGTGTTTTCGTTATTGGTGGACGGAGGCTTGTGGGCGGTAGAAATCTTGTGCGCGTCCGATGTGCGCATCAAAAGACAAGTGCACAACTGATGTGCGCATCATCTGTTGCGCACCTCAGACGCGCACTGGGTTGTTTTTCTTCCAAAAGTTTCCGCCCATCAATTTCGAAGACACCCCACTGACTGGATATACGTACCAGGGGGAAGCGTAGCTTCGGGGCAAGGATCGGTGTTACACGGCAGCTCATATGTTTCAGAGTTGCCCTCACATGGGCTGCCCCCGTTACGCGGCATCCTGCATGTCCGGTTGCTGTACCCCGTACCTCCCCCGCACATTTTGGAGCAGGTCTTGACTGGGGCCCACGGGGTCCACTGGCCATCTACGGGACATGGCTCGTTGATCCTACAGGGCATGGTGTCGTTGCTTTTTCCTTCGCAAACTGAAAAATGAAAATATAATCAAAGGTTGATTTTTGTCGAAGAAAGAATTTTGAGTTGATATAGATCCCAACTTTCTTTACGTGGGATGGGATATGGCAGGGGTAGGGGTGAGTTACGGCTCTGGTGAGAATTTTTTTGGGTTGGCTTCTTTTCCTGTCAGAAAGAAACGAAACCGGATACAAATTCCCACCTCCCTTTTTGAGGTGTGGGGTGAATTGGGGTACGTAGAGAGTGGACTCCAGTTACGTCACAGGGGCAGAAATGATGTACGCTTTTACTTTTTATGGGCCAACCACAGTGTCATTTAAACATCTTCAACCGGACGTTGTACAGATATACACACATGAGATAAAAGTAGTGTTTCATAAAACTGGTCCTGGATATATGCACGACTTTACGAGCAACTGGTGAGACAGTACCCTGCACTCACTGATAAATCTTGTTGGAAAATCGCAGCTAGAAAAGGATCACCAGTCATTGGTAGAGTCGTGTGCGGATCCACGAATATCTTTATGAAACATAGTCCAGGCAGGTAAGAATCGAAGATTAATTCGATGCGCCACCACAAACGACCGTTATGACAGTCTGGGTAGACGAACATATTAATCACAGAGCTTTGTATATCCATGGACTCACAAGAATGGACTACCGACGATGTTCATTCCTTTGAAAGAGGAGATCCGCCGACAGAATTGAAAGCGTGTGGAAGTGTCGTGAGGTAATGGTTCAGACTCTCGCAGTTCAACTAGCAAGTCAGCGTTTCGAATTCTACCCATGGCGTTCATTTACCTAAGCAAACAAAAATTTGCGTTCGAAGGCGGAAAGGACGGGTGGTTTCGCTCGGGGATAATGCGATATCTCGTCTCGAGCTGAAGGATCACTTACATAGGGTAGCATGATACGGAACCGAAAGAGATTTCTCTTTCACATCTGTCGGCGTATATATCACTTCAAAAAGGTGAAGATCATCGGCAGTCCATGCAGGTAACATTGGCGACACGCTGATGGCAAATGGCTCATTAAAACATTCGGGATTATCGCCAACGTTTAAGGTTTAAATTCATTTGGTGCTCCCTATAAGCAGAAAGGCGCAGGAAAGCTGATATAGGGCCTGTAACATAAAAGAGATACAATAAATCTTGCAATTAATTGCATCTCTATGGTTCACATTTTGCCATAGACTTACGATAAATATTTATTGTAAGTTTAATTGCATCTTTTATGTTACAGGCCCA
Organism: Temnopleurus reevesii; assembly: GCA_036244855.1. Lineage (NCBI taxonomy): Eukaryota > Metazoa > Echinodermata > Echinoidea > Temnopleuroida > Temnopleuridae > Temnopleurus > Temnopleurus reevesii. Next base: position 8,278 of record BQKZ01008910.1, read on the forward strand.
TGGACTGACATCGTCTATATTCGTATTGTACCAAACGTACTCACATGCAAGCATTAGACAAACGCCTAAAGACCGTCAAATAAAATCAATAGATTCGTAATGACCAGGATGCAGAAAGTGATGTTAAACGAGCTGATGTATTCACAAGTTGCTTAACATGCCTAAATATATCTATGTAGGATATTAGGAGTACATTTTTGCTCGTATTCTGTGTATTTTACGTCGAACAGGTCAATACGCCATCGTTCCTACGGTGTGCTCAGTGATTTAGCAGGGGGAGAGTCGGCCTGAAATGGGCGGTGCGATCGGTGGTATTGTCTGCGGTGTGTGAGTTCGCGTTCATTTTGTACGTGAAGCATGTTCTGTGAGGAAGTACGAACGCAGCAGGTTTTTTTTTTATTTTGCGATAATTAAGCCATTTCAAGGTCGATTTCATTCAAACAAACTATGAACATGCTCTAGTTTACGATTGCAAAACTGCATTATGATAATAATTTTACTGCAGCTCGCAAACTAGTTAAATATCTGAAGCGCCCTCCTCCAAAACTGGTCTTTCGCTTTAATGCTCGGCATACTTTTGATACTGGTGGGTTTTCAAACTTTATGGACGGAGACCAGCGGACGGTAGAAAATGGGAGCCCGTCTGACGTGGGCAATAGAATATGCGCACACCAGTTACACACTTGTTGTGTAATGCACTACCATCAACAAGCCTGCGTCCACCCATTTTCAAAACACAGTATTAAACAAATGTGTGACGAATATCTTAATACTAGCGTTGGTGGCTTTGAAATGAACTTGAAATGAACAATATTTTTTTTTAGTTTGGAGTATCAAGAAATATTCATTCATTTATTGTGAAATGAATGGATGAACTGAATCAAGAAATGTAAACAGAATTTCACTTGGGTTCCGGGTGAAACACAAAGATATTCTTAAGGTTTTCCTAAAGAATATTTATAGCCATGATGAATTTTAATTACTCGTACCCAACACAATAAGTTGAAATAACTGCTCCAACAAGTCCCAAATTATCATTTTCTGTATTCATTTAATCCGGAAGTCGTTATACAAATATAATGATTACTGACTGAATAATCATTATTCAATTTCTCCCAAGAGTGTCTTGTCTTCCGACAGGCGATGCTCATTTACATAATACTTATTTTAACAAATACGAATTTCTTTCAATCTTGCTCGATTTTAAGATTCATTGCTAGATAAGCATTGATATAAATAACGCAAGAAGATCGATTTGATGCAACATGAAATGCAATCACACTGACACCGAACATAAATCACATCGCACCCTCAAGTAACACTTCATATCGTATAACGGCATTTGCAGCTTCTTAGTACAGAAATCGGTCAATCGGTCCGGTTCAAAATACTGGCTGTGGAAGGTTTTCAATAATGGAGGAGGGGGGGGGGGGGGGGAGGGGGTACTCAGCCTCTCAGCCATTTATTTTCCATTGCCCCATGTTCTTTTAATTTGTAGGGATGAGGCTCAATAAGATTTTGGGGAGGGGGGGTAGGCTGTGCCCTCAAGCCCCGGTTCTGAAGCATATGCAAAATATTCTATTTATTTCCCTTTTTGCTTTAATAGTTTTAAAATTCCTTATATCCCTTTCAGAACAATTAAATACATCTTATGATTAAACTCAATAACTTCTGATTTAGCGTTTAGAAAACAAATGTTCTGCACAGAATCTGACCCTTGTTATTATGTAACCAAAGAGCAGTTTTATGCAGAAAATTTTAAAAATCACCATTTTCAACTCACATATTGCCGATATTTTACTTTTTACAGTCGTTTCGGCAATGGAGATTAAATTTCGCTACAATTTATTTCATTAATGTTCAAGAAAGAGAATTGAAAATGACAATCTTACCAATGTGAGGGAGGTATGGCGATTGAATTTGCTGTAAAATAATCCCTGTCCTGACTAGGCTAAACGAGCATTAATGTAAAGAACGCAATAAGATGGATTCGATCTAACATGAAACGCAATCGCGCTGACACCAAACATTAATCAAACGCATCCTATAGCAACACTTCCGATTGCATTGGGGTATCTGCGGCTTGCTATGAACAGAAATCGGTCAGTCATCCTGATTTAGAACACTTACGTCCCGTTACGTATCAAAATGAGCTGCAAGTTTCACAATAAAAATACTGCGGTTTTCGTGGTTGATGATATTACACCCATTGCTATTCTTGAAGAGATGCGTATTTCCTAAAGAGCTTAGTGACAAATGTAATGCACGCACTGATAAATAGAGGGGAGCATCCCACGAGTCCGACAGCCCACGAGTCCGACAGAAATGAATATAAGCCTACTACATCGACAATTTTCAAAATGAGGTTCGAGCTAGACATTTTTACTTTCACGCTCGCAAGATCGACACTGACCAATTATTTGCTTTGAGCTCGACAGCACGCAAACAGACCTACAAGACCGACTAACGTAAATATAGTGCTGTCGGACTAATAGACCAATTTTACCTAGAGTCTGTCTCATTTGCAAAATTTATGTTCGGTCATAATCATGTGCGTTTTCATAATTTTGTCGGATTAATGAGTTGTCTGACTCTAATCCGTTTTATGTAATGTCTATTTCGTGCACCAATTATTCAAAATGTCGGCCTCGTAAGCTGTCGGACTCGTGGGCTGTCGGACTCGTCGGTAGTACCCAAATAGAGTTCGGCAAACAGTCATACAAGCCAATTATTGGACAATATGAGGCAAAGTTAAATTAGCCTGATAATAGAGCGAATGAGGAAAAAACTGCCCAACAGTTATTTTGATTGACTTTGTGCCCAACAATTTTTGCAGCTTTGGCAAGCTTTTCTCAATTATGAGTCTAACATTTCGTGATTGTTTCATAGACGCCAACCTGTATAAGGACAGAAGCAAAATGTGGATCACCAAACGGCCAAACCAAATGATTACCAAACAACTCCTCTCGTGACTGGTTTAGCTGCTTGGCCATAACATTTCTGTCCCTTTTTTACATTAACCCACCAAAAATTACATACAAAGTGAAGGGGAGGCTGTCGGCTAGTACGTTACATAAGTATATTCTGTCAAAGTTGTTTACAGAGCTCAAGGATCTCTGAAACTTTTAAAATTCATAACTTCTAATCGGATTTTCAGACTCTGCACAATTATTCATCTCATGGGGTAGGCTCCCCTTAAAAATGATTCGAGAAAAAGGGGATTGCTAGCCCCATGCCTACATGGTGTACCATGGAAGAGCTTCTCGCATTTCTGTTATTGCAACGTGAGCGTGGCGCTTGGATATTTTTGGAACGAACTCCACTTGCCCCTTTCTTGTTCGCTTACTTGTTCATAATATCAACTTAATCCTCGCTATCTCTCCATTAATCGTCCCGACATCTTCGATTTAATTTCACTCTTTCTTCAATTCCATCCAGCCTCGGGAAATAAAATTCCTCCTTTTGTGCCGCCTAACAGGTGACGTGAAAGCTTTTTGCGACCATATCAGTGTCTTCCTTTTTCAATTGCGTTCCATTTTAATTCCATCCGCATTTGGAATGTCGTTCACTGGCTCTTCTCTCAAGTGTAATTCGTAATGACAAACCGTCCCACTTTTGAGATGGATTTCTTTGGTTATTTTTTTTTCACTTTTATTTTCATCTTTTGTATACATTAGTGCGTTTATGTTATACAAAAATATCTCTCACTCAGAATTATGTTAACATTTCTAATAATGGTCAATATTCAACTATTAGTGTTTGCTAAGGCTGAATCAGTTGATTTTAAATTTGCCTAAAAGTTCGATTGATTTTCTGATAGCCACTTATAGTAGTATTTTGGTTAGCATTGTTTCCAGTCTCTCTCCATCAAACATGCAGAGAAACACACTCACACAAACACACACACACACA
>BQKZ01008910.1:13030-24339 GCA_036244855.1 Temnopleurus reevesii
ACACACACACACACACACACACTCACTCACACTCTCTCTCATTCTATTCTCACTAATTTGTCTCCTCACACATAAAAACATATGCATATCAACGCACATTGACAAAATGTACGCACTAAAATACAAACACACACACACACACAACACATACACACATACACAGTTACACCCATATCACCATGATCCCTACTATAGGTCCATGATATCACCTTACCTTTTCCTACTCCTGCTGGCTCTGGATTGTTGCATTTCCGTTCTCTGATCCTGACCCCGTTCTCACAAGTCACACTGCATTCATCTGACCAGAAGCTCCACATGGACCAACGACCATCCACTGCATCATTAAGGATAGAAATAGTATTTTTTTAGCAAGGGTAGTTTATTATTTTTCCGAAATGATCTTACAGTATCAATGGCAAAGAACGACGATCGTACATGTACATTTCTTTGCGTACAAGTTTTTGCCATGAAACAACAGCTCTGCCAATGTTTTTTTTTCATTGCCAGAGTTTGTCCATCAGTAAAAGTTTATGGCAAAATTTTTTCTTCCTAGCAACTAGTTTTACGAAATGTAGCCCAGGGTTGTATGTCACACAGCTGTCCGTATGATATTTTTCACTCTTAATGAAGACTGGTGATTCTTTCTTGTGCTCAATAATAGCCCATGTCTCTGTGTTGGCACCTGAGGAAAGGGTTTCCAGTTGTTCGTAGAATTATGCAAAACAGGTGACAGGAGGGGAGTCTCGGAACTTGCATGGTTGTTATTTAATTATTTAATTAATATATATGTGTATGTGTGTGTGGTTTTTTGGTGTGTGTGTGTGTGTGTGTGTGTGTGTGTGTGTGTGTTTTGGTTTGTGCATGTAATAGCACACAATTCCGGCCCGATTGCACCACACTTGTGTAAGAAAGAGAAAGAGGGTGGGGTGATGGAGAGTAAATGAAGACAAAACGACTGACATGAGGGGGGGGGGGGGGGGGGGGGTGATAGTACACTCAAGGTACGGGCTCATACTACTGGATATTCAGAAAGGAAATAAATTGCAAGACGAGTTTTCCGTTCGCATTTTGAGCTCCAAATGAAAAGTGTCAGGACAGGAAGAATCAATTATTCATCCTGAAGTCACCTGCAGCTGTCATTATTCTCAGCAAACCTTGAGAATCATTAAAAGAAATGAATTATCATGCTCTTGAACTTAAGGAATAAAGGGGAAGACTTAAAAGTACCAAGATGTATAAACTTGGATCATTAGAAAGATGAAATTAGAAATTAGAAAAGATGAAAAAGTTACTTTCATAATTTTCATGAAATTGAACAACTGACACTAATGTTGAATAATTGTTTCCCTTCGATTTGAACTACGTTATTGACAAAAATGGTTTGTTATATGATGTGGTTATAACAAAAATGTATCATATTAATTTCAGATCTAGAATAAGATCATCTATTTGTAAATTCAAATATGTAGATAAACTAAAGCCCCCTTTCACTAGATTTCCCTATCCCTACACAGTCACGTGATCACTATACAGATCACGTGTCCTTACCTGGAGAACATGTCTGGTGCCGGGAGCGGTCCAATCATCGTTTAGTCTCCTCGGCTTCCCTATCACTGACATGAATAGGGAAAACCCCTCTCCTCATCTATAGGTCATACGTTCCCTATATGGCCATCAATTCCATGCAAAGTCACGTGCTCCCTATACAATAATAATATCAACTATACATAGTCACATGACTTACCTGATGGACATAGCTGGTGTCTGCAGCGGTCTAGACATCGTTTGGTCTCCTCGACCTCCCCTTTTCATGGCTTCCCTATCCCTACACAGTCATGTGATCACTATAATATTAACTATACATAGTCACGTGACTTACCTGGAGGACATAGCTGGTGTCGCGAGCGGTCCAGACATCGTTTAGTCTCCTCGGCCTCCCCTTCACAGGGCTTCCCTATCCCTACACAGTCATGTGATCACTGTAATATTAGCTATATAGTCACATGACTTACCTGGAGGACATAGCTGGTGCCGAGAGCGGTCCAGACATCATTTAGTCTACTCGGCCTCCCCTTCACAAGGCTTCCCTATCCCTACACAATCACGTGATCACTAAAATATTAGCTATACATTGGGGGTGTTGCTCAAAGGTTGCAATTGATCGCAAGTTGCAGTTGATCGGAATTCGCCAATCAAAATCATTGTTTCATGCGCGTCTTGTTAAATGCGCACACCGCGTTACCAAAGTTGCAGTTAATTTGCAGTTGATTCTGAGCAACACCCCCATAGTCACGTGACTTACCTGGAGGACATAGCTGGTGCCGAGAGCGGTCCAGACATCGTTTAGTCTCCTCGGCCTCCCCTTCACAAGGCTTCCCTATCCCTACACAGTCACGTTCTCTAGACCTCCAAGGCTCATCGCAAGTCTTGGTGCACTGGGTCCAAGTCAACCATTCACCCCATTCTAAACAAAAGAGAGACAGAGAAAGGAAGAAATGAGACCCCATAATAAGAACACTACTCCAACATGCCGATATCGCCTGTCTATTGCCAGTAGGGCTGTACCACGTACAAAGTTAATATATATAGCTAACGATCGTCTGGCTCCAAGCAAACGATATATGTTTCTAAGCCAAACATTTCCAATGATTTTAATTTTATTTATTGGTATATACACATAGAACAGGACCAGCAGTAGATACTGAGAAGATCAGTGTACAGGAAAAATGAGTTATAATTACAGTAATTGTTTAGTACCAGAAATGATTCTAACGACCGGTCTTGTCACCAAAATCCATTATTATCTACAGAAGATGTGAATGTATTGAAACTAGCAGATAGTTATATAAAGCTCTGAGGAAAGATTTTTTTTATCTTCCTGACAATTGATCATGTATATCTCTTATGAATAACTTAGGAGCAACCAAATATTCTAATCCCAGACATATGACTGCTTTTCTAAGTTCTGCTAAGCGCACAGGGACTTTCGCATGGTTGTGTTACTTAGTATGCGCTTTGTAAAAGTATTTCATTATTATCATCGTTATCATTATTATTATTCCTATTTTGGGTATACGCCTCCAGCCACGTTCTGGTGTTTTCAATTTCAGTCAACTGCGACGAAGGGCACGTCGACCGGAAGTACGACGTCATAGTTTTGCGCGTCTGCTTATTTTTACGTCACTGGTAGCAATGGGAAGAGACGCGTAAAACTATGACGTACTACTTCCGGTCGACTGTGACTGTGACGAATGAAATCGAAACCTTCATATTCACTCACGTTTGACGCATGAGTCCTCACAAGGTGCTTCTTCGGTCGCGTCTCCTGGACAGGTGTAACCCTGGAGTGGTAAGGGGTTATCGCACTTTCTCTCTCGTGTAGCCTGCACTCCAGCCGCACACTCCGTGGTGCAGGTCCACGATGACCAGTCGCTCCAGCCGCCGTATTTATCTGTGGGGAAAGATAATTACGAAGAATCATTAAAATCGGTAACAATGGCTAGTATCTGACCCACTGCAAAGCTATCTTTTTAATACAGACGGGTTATGATATCTTCTAATTCCACTAAAGTTTTGCTCAACATTCTGACAATTTTCAGGTACAAGAACAAGGAATTACTGATTTTCCAAAAAATAACCTTGTTGCAATTCAATTTAGCCCTACCATCATGTACTAAAATGTCTGAACATCACATGCAGTCACATTCAGTATAAGGAGCCTCTCTATTCAATAATAATACAAAAAAAAACATTTAAATTGCGTTTTGATTATTTTTGCAAAACTAAATAAAAACCATTTTAGAGATATGGAAATAAAACCTGTAGCAAAGTCAATATTATGATTTTCCTTTCAATATTGCAAGAGTTAAACACCATAATCAAACATAAATGGGAAACAATATCAGAGCCGAGAGCGTGTACAGACAAGAAAGCTTTCATCACACATGAAGTATATAATATTCATTCCTCTCATGACCTCCAGGAGAAAAAACAACTGGCCGAGAAACACAGAATGAGAATGCTATGTCTTGAATTACAGGTTACCATTCTCCAATTAAAGAAACCGTGTAATGGTAAACACACGTCTGTGGTGTACTATAAACATTGTGTCACGAATTCGAACGTGATGATAACGAACCGAATCGTGAGTTTAATTTACACGTCTTGAAATATTGAGCGATTCACCGCTTACAGAATTGCAGAATCTGCTGCACATTAATATAACTCTCGTGGTGTTATTAGATTCTGGCTCGTGCTGAAGATCAACGCAAATAAAGAGGGGTAAACATTAATTTTTCGATGTCTTAGAAATTTTGATGGTTTGGTCATTAGATCTATAAATGTGCTATGTTATGGCTTGTCATATGAGATCAGAAGAATGACTCTTGGGTTGCATGCTTGGTGTCATTTGTCAATTTCACTTTTAGACATGGGGGTAGGATTGTTCAACAAAAGGTGTTGATGGAGTAAATAAAAGTTGGATCGTGGCGTTTAAGAACTAGGTGACAGGCAATTTGCTTTTAAATGGAAATATTTCACACGAAATTGGCAGACATAAAGAATGGGATATCAGATCACAAAATACTTTTTTTTTCGCCGTCTCACTTCCCTGTATTTTTTATGGGGGGGGGGGGGGGGTAGGGGGAATTTGTTTACAAATCTAGAATATGGTGACGAGTGTTTTTCCACATGATTCTTGATGACAAGCAAGGACAAAAACACAACGCAAACATGAAACAAAACATTTTAATGAGATAAACATAAGCCCAAACATGTTCCTATAACAGATGCGGGTAGGGGATCTATTAAATCGCTAGTCCACCCTATTCCCTACTGTCTAGTTGCAGGTCTACATATACATAAACTAGGGTTGTATTTCATAAAGCTGTCATATAGCTACGCACGACTGTACGAGTAGTTCAGATTCTGAACGGTTTCATAATATTGCTCTGCCCCAGTGGTATACGAACACGACCGGTAGGTGGCGTGATCATATCTTCGTACAGAAACCCAGAATGTCGGGTCTGACGCCCGTGAATTCTCGGGGTCGCGCCCTCTTTCGGTCTGGCAGCAATAGAAAGAAAAAAGATGGATCGGGAGGAAAGAGCGCTCTCAAAAAATCGTTTAGAATCTGAACTACTCTACGAGTGACTGGTGACCCTTTCTCAATCCAAAGACATGAATGTTACTTCCGAGTGTACGTAGGAAAGGATCACCAGTCGTGCGCAAAGCCGTGCGTACCTGTACGAGCAGCATTATGAGCCACAATAAAGAAGACAATGAGCATGCCCTCATCGGCAATTGCTTTTCCTCCTTCTTCTTGAACACCCAGAGAAGGAATGGGAAAGGGCGCGCTCAACACTAATAATGAATTTATATACCTGACATTTGTCTTCAGACGCTGGTGTATAAATAGTTTTGAGAGGAAAGCGAGAAAAACGGAAACACGACCTATTATATCAATGGCAGAATAAAGGGCCTCCCCTCTTGACAATGGAGAATAAATTGCCTTGATCTTCCTAGGTTTCTAAGAGTGGCCACTTGAGAATAGAGGGTGGGAGCTGTCAGTTTATAGACGAGTGACGTCACGTTTCCATCTGTCGTTTTAAGATGATGGCGGACTTCCTTTCTCTCCGTCAGCTGACCTGGGCTAGTCGGGCAGGTGAAACGTAGGTAAGGAAAGGTTGTATTTACAGTGTTTCATGGCTGGGAAATATGACAAACGATGGATGTCACATAAATCCCTTGCGAAAAATGATAATAATGAGAATGAATAGAGTAAGTAATAAATAAAAATGATGATCATGAGTAAAATGATGAAAGCTAGCGGGTTAAAGTGAATAAAACACCAGAAAAGGAGAGTAAAGAAATAGAGAGGGGGATTGGTGAGAGAGGGAAAGGAGTAAGAGAACAAAAAAGTAGAGTGAGAGGGGCAGAGAGGACTTGATGTGGACCCATAAAGCCAAGGGATTATTTCTACTATTATAATTCCTTGTTAAAACCCTGAATTAAAAGAGGGAACAGAACACAACAGCCCATCAACTAAGAACGCAACCAAATGAGCAAAATGTTAACAATAATAATAACAGAGATTATTCTAAAGTAGAGATGTATGAATTAAGAATAAAAAAAAATATGAGCGGATACCTTAAACTTTATCATATATACACAAACATACACACAACACATATACAGACAAACAAACACATACCCGTACATAGACCAACAGAGAGGAATCAATAGGGGTACATGTAATGAGGAGGAGGAGGGGTAAGAAGAAGGGACGATATTGAAGGAATTGCAACCTTTCTGTATTTCTTTGTTTATCTGATTGTGTATATATTTGCAGGTTTTCTGTCAATATTCTGTTCACGATCGAATCCACAGGATCTCGTACGATCATCAAAATTTTTGACATTTTGTCTTCAAATAAGCATGCACATGTAGTTTAGTTTACATTTTCTACGAATTTTCACACAAGATTTATCTTCTCATTCCGAGGTTGACATATTTGCAGCGCTTTCCCCGAGCTCGCCAGACTAAACAGAGTCGCAGGCTAGTGTCGATTCGTCTTGGATCAAATTAGGGAAAACGCATTTAACAAATTTTGATTGACTGAGGCCCTGCAAATAACAAGCCATTAATGCGAAACAGATATGTTAGGATTGATATAATGATATCTTATCCTTGTTTATCCCCAAGCTCGCTATGTAATAACAGAACAAAATACTGGTACGCAGATTTCAATTTAAAGACCTTAGAAGCTCCGCGTAATGAAATAGAGCTCCTCCTATAAGTAAGACATTAAATTTATCCACACTTTGAGAAACCTACAACTGTAAAAAGATATATGAAGCTTTTTGTTAAATATTGAGCTTTTCTGTAAATGAATTTATCATTGTTCTTTGGATAAAATTCGGATTGTAGCGAACACATGATATCATATTAATACGTCATCAATTATTTTGGCACTTCTGGCGATTTAGGTTAAGTGGAAATCATGGGTAGAAATTGGCGGCAAAGTGTTTAATCATTTGGTCTCCTTTTTCATTGTTATTCGTTTTTTAAATCATTATTATTTGCTCTGGTTTCCAAAACAGTTCGAAATAATGCTGTCTTTGCCCAACGAAAAACGTCAAACTATGGTATAAAAGGAAAAGAGAAAAAAAAACATTGCCGCTGAATGATATGATAATAATTATGGGTTTTCCCCATTATTTGATATCAGATTATTTGCAAAAGAAACCACATTCCGAGCATTTGATTTTGCACCGACTGCATATGGTTCGTGCGTGATTTGTGCGAAATGAATGATTGAATCGTTAAATTGCTCAAAACAGTAGGAGATTGGTTCAGAAAGCCCTATAATCATTATATAGGTCTGCTATACAGAGTATAAATATATATAATTTCTGATTACAGTTAGACAGAATAGCAAATCAATCAATTCATTTGTTTCTGTATTATATCTATTCGATTCTTTTCTAAACGCAGTGTATGTCCCTTTCTGGACTTTTGCCCAGGTCACAAAGAATCCCCGACTGAACACGATTCAACAGGACTCTGTTCAGACGCAGTTAAAGGTTGAAAACTACATTTGCATACAGTTATGCTTACAACTTATTCTGTACCTTGAATATATACCAAAATAATAACTTCAATCAAATATTCCAGTCATTAGTAGTCTATGACATTTTATCTCGTAGTCGGGTCAACGGACATTTAACGGCTGTTTTGGATTTTGAACGCACGATCCATTAACTCGAGGCCTCGAATAAAAGAATCATTATTGTACTAACTATAAATGCGCTTATCATGACCAATATTTGTGCTTAATTGATAGATGATAAGTTCTAACATTTAGTACTCTTCAACTTAACACAACAATCTTGAAAAGTCCAACTTTATAGGCTGAAAAAAGAAGTATTCCAACTTTAAATGTGAACAGAATGAAGGGTCGTATTTGATCGTGTTGCTTCCGGGCTATGTGACTGGCGCCTTAGGTCCGCTATACAAGTGAGCCCTAGTTATAGAATAGCACAAAACATAATCGGTAATAAAAGGTAATTCAGAAAACAGAGTAGATTATATGCGTTGACAGGAACAGTTTTATGTCATTTTTAATTTATCATTACCAGACAACCGTCTTGAAGGGAGAAGACTTATACGGGTACCATGTTGAAATGTATATCACGGGGTGCTGACGGAGCAATAATTATTGCAGATTTAACTCGGATTTCTGCAATATAGTTGTTTGGCAAAGCCATCGTGACAATGTTTTGGAATATTGGGCTTAGGATGAACAAGGTTGTGCTTGGCTTATTCCTTGGTTTGCTGATGTCTCCTTGCAATGTATTTTCTGGTAAGCTTTCGATTTTCTATGTGTTACTGATTTTTTTTTTTTTTTTTTATTGTTCATTATTATGTTCTCTTCGTATTTGCGACACATTAGTAGGATTAGAGCCAGCGCTATCATTTTCTTAAATGTTGAGAATTGTTATATCGGTGATACACAGGAAAAGTTTCTCACTTATGATGAGCTTTGATTTCTCCTACGGCCCAAACGCTAGCCCGCTTCACAAGTAAGACGAACTTAGTGGCATACCCTGTAGACCATGTGAGCCCCCCCCCCCCCCAAAAAAAAAAAAATAATAAATAAATAAATTAAAAAAAAAATTCATTCAGGCATGACCTACGCAAACATCATCTAAAGCAGGATAATGATTCTCTGTGTCAGATATTGTAAGCAACCCACTTTCACGTGTTCCCTCTCCAGGGTTGTGCTTCATCAAGCTGTGCGTATATCTACGCACAACTGTACGATCGACTGGTGATCCTTTCTCGAACTCAATGATAACTCCTGGCGCTGAATCGCAACAAAGGAAGGATCTCCAGTCGTTCGTACAGTCAAAGAAGATCCACAATATGAAAGTCTTTGGTATGAAGTTTGAACTGACAAACTTCCGGAAGTTCACGCGACCTTAGCATGCCACTGGGCGATAGAGCCAAGAGGTGAGGTATTATGCCGTCTCGCTAGGCGCGTGCAGGGGGATGTTTCATCAAGATTTGTCGCAGCGACAAGGAGTCATTTTCCAACAGTTCCCATAGCAACTGTCAGCGATAGTGCTTTTCATCCAATCACAATCAAGGAATTTGTCAGTGCTGACTAATTGTCTCTGCGACAAATCTTGATGAAACACCCCCGCTTGGCAATACAAGATGATCACCTGCCTTTATAACTGTCACTGTGTGGACTAGGAAGAAAACACACACACCTATACACACGCACACACACATTTAGGAACAAAGGTGCAAACAAAACACTGGGAGCACCTTCCGGGGTTACCATATTGCACCTATGTGGTGAAAATCGAACCACATAATTGGGATTTTGCATTCTGTGTAATGTTTAGACTTTAGAGGATTCGAACCTGCGCCTTTGAAGTTGTGTGATTGCTTGGTTCTAGCTTATTTCTATGATCCTGTGCATAAATGGCGACAATGACTCGATAACATAACACATCTGTCAGCTTGATGCTGTCAAATGGTGCAATATTGCAACTTTTTTATTGTCCCACGGATTGCATCTTTTTGCGAGAGTTTGACTCTTTGTGCACACTTTATCAGTGAGTAAACCACTTATAATTGTATCAAATTCCTTCATTTGTTACTCCCTCATTTGTGCAGAGATACCAAGAAACGCAATCCTTCTCAGAGATGGGAACGACAATGATGGCGCCGTTCTCATTAGAGACTCTGAAAGAGAGGAATTCAAATTCCTTCTCGCGTTTGACTGGTCATTAAACAACGCCCACGTTGTCTGCAGGGAGTTGGGTTACCATCAGGCTGCTTTCACCAAGTTGATACGGTACTCTGGGAATGCTGTACGTCGCTCGATCGTAGGTCGGACGTATAGATGTGGAGGACACGAAGAGTCTCTCAACCAGTGCTTCAAGTCTGAGATGTTGAGTGAAGATGGATATTATGTCGGATGGGTTATCGTGGCAGGTGTGGTGTGTTTTGGTAAGCCTGGCTAGAAAGTTGTACGCTCTTAAAAATAATAAACTATATCTTAAAACCTTTAAAACAATTCGCAAACGTCTTATAAATAGATATAAGGTCTAAGTACTTGTAGTCCAACTATTCTTAACATTAGTTCGACAGAATGTCACTGAGCACTGGCTAATGCTAAACCATATGAATTTCAATAGCAGCGAAGAAGTTTGAAGTGACTCTCAGTAATGGTGGCTACCAAGGGCAAATTATATTGTAGCAATAGCACACAAGCACTCAACAAGGAACTTATTTGAACGATAGAGTAACTATAAGGGATTCCAGATTTGTTGCGTATTATTATTGGTTATAGTTATCAATTCAATCGTTAAAATAAAATTAAAATCGCTTGGCTGTTCCTTGATATTTTGATAAACAAAGATACATTAGAATTATTGAAGAACGTATTTTTTCTCATCGACCATCATTGATCCCTCTTTCATCCATGTAGATGAAGCAATTGCTCTAGATGATGACGCAATCTTCAATGACACCACGGGAACCTTGACGGTCGCAGAAGACCCTGACAATCCTGAATGGCGAGTCTTGTGTACCGAATCCAAGACATTACTACGACTACAAGCGTGTCAGCAGATAGGAAAGCTTGACTGGGAAAGAAACGACGATGTGACGGGGAACTTACTTCTGGTGCATGATCGGGAGCCTTGCATGGATCCGCAGATACGTGCATGCAACACTACAGTCCACTATGCCAACAATGCAAGATGTTCAGATTATAGGCTGGAGTCTACTTCCTGCTCTTCCAAACAAGGTAAGATTCGATTTGAAGAGTGAGGTACGATTTTTATTTAAAGGCCACAAAATCATGAGCATTGTTTACTATTTGGACTATAAGTGTATGTCATCTAAATATTTTCCGAACATTTATGGGGCCCTGTTTATGCGCCCGGAGAAACAAAAATATTGCAAAACCTTATTTCATTTTGAGAGACTACAGGTCACCCTTAAATTAAAAAATGAATTAAAAAAACTAGGACATTATGCTGACCAATTTCAACTTTTTAATCGATTGCAGCTCTTAACTTTTCCATCATTCACAAAAATTTCTTTACACCGGACACCAGTGACGATTAACATACATTTCCATTTTTCATTGCCACAGGCTATCGCCTGTTTGGTTATCTCGTCAATATATGCCACGAGGACCTATGTCAGTATGGCAACCACGACAAATCAGATCCACAAAGACGGACATGTTCATGTGACTCAAGCTGTGAACTATTCAACGACTGTTG
>BQKZ01008914.1:6911-25448 GCA_036244855.1 Temnopleurus reevesii
TCTCTCTCTCTCTCTCTCTCTCTCTCTCTCTCTCTCTCTCTCTCTCTCTGAGTGAGGGGGATGTGGATAAAAGACAGGTAGATCAAGACACGTCAAATGGAGATGATGAAGATATAAGACAAGAGAGAGATGGCCAATTTACTTCAACTGTCACTTCACATGCACAAGGGGGATTTGTTGGGGAGAAGTCCATTAGCTGGGATTAGAGATGAAATATTTACACGGCATGATGAACAGATGTATAGGAGCGAGGGGAATCTCTTTTCCCATCTCGTGGGTTGTGTTTCACCAAGTTGAAGAAAGACTGCAGTACGTTAACTAGTGCAATATGCATAAGGCCCCGGTCACATAGGACCCCGGAAGCATCACGATTCACCCCGACTCTTTGTTAATTCACAGTTAAGTGCCTCAGAACAACGAGTCGGGGTGAATCGTGTTGCTTCCGGAGTCTTATGTGACCGGGGCTTAAGATTAACTGTGGCCAGTCGTGCGTACAGTCGTGATAGTCTTTTGTTGCTTGATGAAACACCGCCCAGGGTTGTGTTTCATAAAGCTGTTCGTACATCTACGCGCGACTCTATGAACAACTGGTAACTCTTCTGATATCAGTTCATGGGCCTGTAACATAAAAGAGATGCAATTAATCTTGCAATTAATTGTATCTCTCTGGTACACATTTTGCCATAGACTTACGATAAATATTTATTGTAAGTTTAATTGCATCTTTTATGTTACAGGCCCCAGGTGTTTAATGATGGAGAAATGAATGCGTATTAGTATAGACTCGTTAACGTACTCCATTCCTTCTATATGTAAAACTTATCATTGAATGTTGGAAAGGGTCACCAATCGTTCATAAAATTGTGTGTAGATCTATGAACATTTTTATGGAGCAGAACCCATGCAGGTAAGAGCTCCTATATATCATCACGATTTGGAAAGCGAGGCACCGGTTAGATACGGTGTTAATGCATAATTTATATTTTTTATTATTATTATTATTATTATTATTATTATTATTTATTTGGCAATTCAAAACAGTTATTATTTTGCATAAACGTAGAGCCGTGTGTTGTTGTTCAATGGTATTTAGAGACAGACAAGAACTCACAGGATAGCAGTACACTATTAGTTCCCCAACATAATCACCATTTTTGTATTTAAAAAATGCAAGTATTGCTAATTTTTTTTTACAATTTACGTTTAGGTCTATGTATAAAGCCAATCCCACATTCGCATCCGTCTTCTTTTTTCCTTTTCTTCTTCTTCTTCTTCTTCTTCTTTTTCTTCTTCTTCTTCTTCTTCTTCTTCTTCTTCTTCTTCTTCTTCTTCTCCTCCTTCACCATCTTCTTCTTCCTCTACAGTCTCCTTTCCCGACCAAATTCATATTTCTAACTGTATTTTACAACATTTCATTCTTCAATTTAGTCAGAATTACATAATCATCCAAAAGATTATGCGGGAAATTTAAAGATCGAAAATATTACCGGATAAATTTATACTTCTTACGTTTTGTAAAAGGTAAAATATTTAACAGAATTTTCTAGAGTAAAGTCGTTATGATGCCCTGCTTAATAATTTGTGCTGTTTCAATATCTACCAGGTTTTTCCAAATAGCCTGAGTTTGCTTTATGCTGATTTGTGTTCAAGAATCCTTTGCAAACATCGCATGATATCTTGTGATCAATTCAAGTTAATAATCAGAATCACGTACTATTCCAAAGGATTTAATGATCGAAAAATAATTATGACCGGATAAATCTATACTCTATACTTTCTACGTATTGGAAAATATAGAATATTTAGCATAATTTCTCGAGTAAAGTCGTTATGATGCCCTGCTGAATAATTTCGATCGGATTTTTTTTTCTAGCTCGAGTTTGCTTTATGCTGATTTTTGTTCAAGAATCCTAGTCTGCAAGAACAGACCCTTGGGTTTCGTTGTGCACAAACACAGAGAGTGATACATGGTATGCTCTGTGTGTCTCATTGTGTGTCTCATGCTCTCCTCCAAGAATCCTTTGCAAACATCGCATGATATCTTGTGATCAATTCAAGTTAATAATCAGAATCACGTACTCTTCCAAAGGATTTAATGATCGAATATATGACCGGATAAATCGATACTCTTTACTTAATAACATACTGGAAATACAGAATATTTAGCATACTTTTCTAGAGTAAAGTCGTTGTGATGCCCTACTGAATAAATTGTATTGTTTGAAATTATATCAGATTTTTTTCTAGCTTGAGTTTGCTTTTTGCTGATTTTTGTTTAGAATCCTTTGCAAACATCGCACGATATCTTGTAATAAATCAGGTGTATATCTGATGCGCACGGGATTCATCATGGCACTATCCATTAAGATTATATCCCCGCCAAATCCCTAAAGATAACGATATCTATTCCGTTGCCATGGAAACCTTCACTTACACAAATTTCTGTTCGCGTCGTTTGCATCTCGTGGAGGAAGAGATGCGGGTATATAATATTCTTGTGAATTGGTGTTTTTTTTTTCGCTTCTTGTTTTATTCATATGTTGGATGTCTGTCTTTGTAGTTGAATAGGGAGTGGTTTTTATCATGCAATTTTACCCCTAATTAGAATTATGAACGCTTGTTTCAAGTTTCGTGCAATGTTTTAACCAATTCCATGCACGCACTCAGGATTTCCCTGCCCGGGGCCCGACTAAATATTTTAAGTCCCGATGAAGCTGATTTTCTGAGCATTTCTCCGCTTAGTAGTATACTCTGCCATTACAAGTTTTCTTGAAAAATCATAATGCTCAAGTATTTATTTTCCGGTCTCTACGAAAAAATAGAATAAGAGCTATATTTGTATCTCATTGACCACAAAATATTGGCCTGGCTAATCATGGCCCATTTTAACGGCTGCGTATAATGGATACATTTGTTGTTGAAATTTAATTTTTACCATTCTAACAGCGAATAGAAATGCAATTTTTGTTAGATCAATATTGTACCCTACACGACGGTGTCTTTGCTCGATTAATGTAGAAAAATGAGAATAAGAAAAAAAAAGTGTTTTAAATTTTAGCTTAGCGTTCGATAATCTTTCCCCTTCTCCAACCAGCATATATATCATTTCAGTCCAGTAACGGGTGCAGTACAGTCTAACCTCGATATAACGAGGTCGTTGGGACCAGAGAAATTACCTCTTTATGTTGACATCTCGTTATATCAGAGCCAAAATATGATAGGATCAGGAAAATTACTTTTTATTATAACGAGAGCTCGTTATATTGGTGCTCTTTATATTGAGGTTTGATTGCATTGGTAATAGAGGTTGAAACCTGAATAAGATCAATTTCAATTCCAGTATGAATTCAGTTTGTGTTACATAATACATGTACCAGAATGTAGTTTGAAAAAAAATATATGAATAAGAAAATCATCAAAAACTTCCTCCTCTATCATTTGTTTCTCATGACAATTGATACACTTTTTTACGGGTTTCACAAAATGTTGATGGTGGGATTTTCGTTATGTCTTAAAATTCTTTAAATATGCAGATTTTCAGAATTCTAATCCGATAATTTGCACAATCAATAGAGTTTGAGACGTGATACAGATAAATCACTGTTTTCAAAGCCCTATATAAAGATGTGTGTCAATTTGTATGAAATACTACACCATTTCTATCATTTTTAAACAAAATGTAGATTCTGGTATGATTATGCAAATCATATTACCATAATGCATAGAAATACTTGCCACTACCATTCTCGTGATTCAATGTTAGATTGTGGGGGGGTGGTTGAAATCTATATTATCCTGCTTGTAGTCTTTATTGGCTCCTGCGAGTTGGAATTATCTTTCCTTGAAGTTAGAGGGATACACATCCTTAAAAGGTCTCAACTCCAAAAACTCTCCAAATTGTGTGGAGCCCGATTCAATACGGCTCAACCAGAAGCCAATTGCACGAAATGGTCATAGCTATCCTCTTCTTGCTAAGGCGTCTCAACTTTTTGTGTCACTCTCGTAACATAGATCTTTCAACGTTTGTGTCTTTGTTAAGAGGGTGAAACAGACAAAAGAGTTGCTAAGACCATTTTGTGCAATTTGCCCCCGATTCTTAGTCATTGTTTACACAGTCGAATCCTAGGCATGGAGTCGTAATGCGCCTTGTTGAATCGGGTCTTCTATGTGACTGGGGCTGTAGGTCTCCCCTCTGTTTTCTGTCTAGTCTATTTCTTTCCCACTCTCATTTATATCTCTTGCTCTTCCTCTCTCATTCATTAATCCCTTCTCATCTCTCATTTTCTCCCTCTCTCTCTCTCTCTCTTTCCATCGATCTCTTCCGACTCCTTCTATCCCTTATCTTCATCTCTCCCTCTTTCTATCTTTCTTCTGACTCCCTCTATCCCTTATCTTTATCTCTCCCTCTTTCTATCTCTCTTCTGACTCCCCCTCCTCCTCCTCTTTATCACTCCCTCTTTCTCTTCCCGACCTCTGTTCGAACCTCACCTCAGAACGACCCCTTGATAACCCATCAAAGGCAAGCACATGTTCTGTATGAAACCATCAGGGCAGCAATCACATGTTTGAGGATCAACATGCATTTCAATAGAGGGCTTTCAAAATAAGTGAACAGAGACGGCAGGAATTGAGTGAGCACTTGATCTGAGCATTTAGTGCGCAAAGTGCGCAAATGATTTGCTCATATACATGTATAATTTCGTGCATCAGGTGCACATTCGTTTTCTATCCACAACCCAGCGTCCACCAATTTAGAGCCCCATAAGTATGTCAGTGTAACTTTTTACTTCATCAAGGTTTCTTGTCTAGTGTAGTGGTTCTGACTCTCGCTTTCCAAGGTTCGAATCCCAACCATGGCGTTTATTTCCTTTTGCAAGAAATTCATCCACATTGTACTGCACTCAACCTAAGTGAGGTGAATGGGTACGTGGCAGGAATATTTATTCCTTGAAATGCCAAGTGGGCTGATGGCTGCCGGGCTAAAGCCAGGGAAATAATAATGTAAAGCGCCTTGAGCACTCCGCAGAGTGGATAGATACGTGCACAATATAAATTGCATATACTATTATAATTATTATTATTACTATTATTTATGAGATTCCATCTCTCATACATATAAAATAATCAAATAAATCATTTCTTTCTACAAATACAAAAAGTTGCTTTATTGGACAACCACACAGACGGCTGAACAATGGACGCCATCTGAACAAAATTCACAATCTGAGGAAAAATGTCATATACATAAATAAATGACCAGATACTAAATTCTCATCAACTTTTTGTTACTTCTTTAGACAAATGTAGTAACAGTTGAAAGAGAATTTATCGTGTGGGGCGTAACTGGATGAGGGGAATTAGCATTTTATGCTTCATCTAACTGTACATGATACACGCAAATTTCAACTGAATACATATAAAACAGAAAATGTAGAGAAAAAAATCAGCAAAAGCATACTTGCTACAGAGTCATTCCCTTTTATAATGAAAATAATGAAGAATGTATGCTGGGAATGGGTTGTTGTAACCACATAAAAGCGAAACCAAAAGAGCTTACACAGGTTTCCTATGTCACTCAAATTATTAATAAATTATCCTATGACACAGGGAAAGTCTCAAATACTTGAGGGATGTATAATGAACATAAATTGTAATGAAAACAAAGGGCATATTTCATATTCGGCATATTTCTCTACTACCCGATTGTAATATCATACAAGCAGAATTCTCTATCGCTTTTAACTACATTTATTAACAAATTTACAAACCCACTGAGGGTCCTCAAGATCAGGCTTGATTTTCTCAGAGAGATATTACATATGCAAACTTATTTAATGAGGTCTTTAATGCCAGAGGCAAGCTCAATCTCACAAGAGCTCATGGTATAAAAGCGAATGCCATCTATATACGATCCATTGAGGATGGACATTCAAAGTTGATGAAGTTGATGAAGGAAATGCATTTGATTCTACTGAATGCCGTGTTAAAAATATATGACTCCATCCGAATCTTCTTAGAAGAGTCTGCTCAAAAGACTAGACTGACTTTCAATGGTTCTCAGACACCTGTGCATATTGTTCATAACTTTAGTAACCTGCCTTTTCGTAAGTAATGCAGATGAAAATGATGACAAGATGAAGAAATTGGTGAACTTTTCAGGATCTTGTAATCCTCTATCGTACAATCTCCTGCAAACTATAATCCATCAATGGTGATACCAACTTCATTATATGATTAGAAATTGGAATGGGAATAGGCCTGTATCAAAGCAGCAGTACCAAATTTGACTTGGTAATGTGAGATACAAATTTTAACTATTTTGAATGCATTCACACGTTTGCATTCACAATGACCAAGATTCAGCTCTATAAATCAGAGCAGTTATTCAAATTCAAATCTCTCTACATCAATAAAGTTTGGCACCTCTACCAACACATATCTTCTAACCAACACTAAGGAGCAGTGACTCTGCTCAAAATATGTGAAGAAGAAAAAAAAAACTCTTAAGATTGGGTAGGCAATCTTAACGAAAAGTCATTTTTGACAAGATTTTCTGAGGGCACGAGTTACAAATAATAAACAATCATTGTCTTTCCTGAAAATTCCTCATTGTTGGGAGGTGAGCTAGTACAGAAATGCCACCCTTCTGGAATAGATATGAAGATAGAAATCAAGATGTAAATCGTCAAACAGCTGAGCAAAGTATTTACTCATGAGAGAAAGAAACAAACAAGTGCTTCCTCCCCTGAGAGAATATTTAAACACGATATAAACTACTTTCGACAAATTAAGTCGAAAGCAAATTCAATGGTCCTTTGTAATGATATTCAATTCGGAACCAGCTTGCAATTGTTGTGTCCGCACAGTTGAATACATGGCGTACGGTTCTCTTGTCTGTGGCCCACTTAACTTTTCGGAAATAGTTTATATTGTGTTATTTGGTCGAGCTGCTTGGTGATTCACGTTTTAAGTTCTATCCTCAAATATCATGGAAGGATGTATAAACGTCATATATCCTACCAACATCAGGAGTGCTGATAGTCTAGAAGTGGGCTGATTGATGTTGCTTTATTCCGTGGAGTGTTTTACGATGCAGACTGCTGTTCTAAGTCAGCGGGCGATGTGTCTGGATCCTCATCATTGTAGATATTCTCAGCCTGTGGAAAAAAGGAAATAGCAGTCAATAGGCAAGTTACAAAAAGATACAAATTCTCTATGCACAAAGGCTATTCTTGACAGCCCGAAAGCTTTCCACGGGTTTGCCTGACATAGCAATAAGTTTTGTATGTAAACTGTTAAGTAGTTCGCTGGCGAGAAACATGCATAGATATGAATCTGTAAGTAGACTTGGCCTCTCACAGGTTACGACCAATAATTGTCACAGAGAAGGAATTTAAGCAAAATATAGTCAGGAATGGATAGCCCAAAAGAGAAAAACAGTTTTCAAAAGACAGGTTTCCTACAAGATGCAAATTTTATGCGTACTCAATACGCAAAGGTTGTTCTTGACAACCCAAAAGCTTGACTGTGGCTTACCTAACATAACAACAAGTAATGTATGCAAACTGTATTTTTAGTATTCTAGTTTGAGTTTCACATTTTTGTATGCATATGAATGAGCATCATATTGAGTGGAAATTTTTCTAAGTTTCAACCCGCTAAATTTGCAAACAATTCAGCTTATAAAGTATTATTCATCTATTTATTGCTTTTAAACCTTTCTTCTTTAATTTTTTGGGGGGTATTTGGGGGTAAGGTTGTGATAACCAAAAAGACTCACCATCTGCCAAACTTGCATGATGTTATCCTCAGAGACGGAGCAGATAACCCAAGGTTCGTTAGGGTTCCAGGAGAAGTCAGAGATCTTGGCCGTGTGGCCGCCGTGGATGAAGAGAAGTTCAGGGGGTCCATCCTCTGCGTCCTCAGGCGACTGCTCCTCACCAATTTTACTGCAGGGGTAATAATTAGATTAAATATTATTTACCCAGGGTAGACAATACAGCCATACGCCGCATAGTAGCCTGTAGTCTGGGTGACACTCCTGCACCCACATCGCTCATGAACATTATGTTTGTGCCTATGCAGGCAGACGCATTCTTCTATGAATGAAAGAATGGCAAAGGGGGTGTTGTTCAAAAGTTGCAATTGATCGCAAATCAGTTGCAAATTGTCACGGGCATTTGCAAATCAGTTGCAAATACATTTTCATTTGTGTATGATATACACTTAACAAGACGTGCATGAAATGATTTTGATTGGCCCAGACAGATCAACTGCAACTTGCAATCAATTGCAACTTTTGAACACCCCTAAAGACTAATACTGAGCCATTCATTACAGAAATGAATGCTGAATTAACATGAGAAAACATATTCATTTCAATTTTTTTTCATTTCATCTTTATGCAACACTTTCATTAAAAAACAGCAAAAGAGACAAAACATCTTGTCAACAATCTATGAAAGTTTGGCAATCCTGTAAACAATGAGAAAGCACAAGATCCTACCTCAAGTCCCACACGTTGAGTCTCCTGTCGGTTCCACTGGAGGCAAGGATCGTCTCATTATGCGGTGACCACTGAACCTGGAAGATCTCGTCCTTGTGTGACTCAAACGAGTGAAGCTTGAGATTGAGGTTACGCAGATCCCACAATGCAACAGTCTAGAAAAGATCACATGAGAATAAAAGATTAGTTTATGATAAACAAAAGACAAGTAGAGTGAATACTTTAGAACTCCTTTAAACACTGAGATATTCTGCCATTATGATAATCTTTTACAAGATCAGATTTCGAAAGAGATCTTAGGGTGGACAAGCATTTAATCACTCATGACCAACTCTGTGGAATGCTCTTTCTCAAAGTCTGAAAATTTCAACATCACTGTCTTCCTTCAAGGGCGACCATCAGACCTATTTATTGGTGCATTTTGACTTTCAGCACCTTGTATTTCATCACTTCAATTAATTTGCTGAGCACCTTGAGCATCTAATTAGGATCTTTATAAGATCCATGTATTATCATTATTATTACTTCAATTACTGTTTCTATATGTTAAAATTATACCAGGAACTATCTTTGTATCAAGGTATAAATTTAAAATAAAATAGTAATGCTTATCTTAATACGTTTGTCAATAGCCTTATTCCATATTCATTTTGTATTACTATACATGCGATAGATTTTATCTTCAGACATTTGTTATCTAATTTTACTTGGATCCTATCTGATCAACAATATTAGTTTTTATATAAAGTGGAAATCAAGGACAATATAGAACGAAGAATAACTAACCTTGTCTGCGGATCCAGTGGCCAGAATGTACTCACTGTACGGGTTGAAGGATAAACAATTCACCTAAAAGAAAAAGTAAACCAATAAGAAATAAGTCATTACTATATATAC
This sequence comes from Temnopleurus reevesii, assembly GCA_036244855.1. NCBI lineage: Eukaryota > Metazoa > Echinodermata > Echinoidea > Temnopleuroida > Temnopleuridae > Temnopleurus > Temnopleurus reevesii. The sequence goes on from BQKZ01008914.1 coordinate 16,315, forward strand.
TAGAGTGTGCAATACAGAACAATGAAAAATTCACTATTGAATGACAGCGTTGTCAACTGAAAAAGGAGTATCTACACAACATATTTTTCACTTTTAACTTGCTTTCTGTGAATTCTCCTTTGCTTCACATTGAGCACATTATTCGTCTGGTATCTAGCGCATTAAAAGTACCCTGTATAAATTATTGTTGTTATCATAACACTAAATAAGATTTTTCTATTTATAATTGCAAATTTGCATTAAAGACATTTGAGATTTTAATCATAATGGCTCTCGACCAGTGGGAAATTGGTTAAGAATGTACTGCATGTCATATGGAAGGTACAGCAAGTCTGTGTGATGTAGTTATGCAGTAGATTTATGGTCATGTGATATAGTCATGTGACTTCCATCAGCTATATGAGTATCTACAAAGTGACTGGATTTGACATAGTCAGGTGATGTAGTCATGTGATACAGCCATGTGACTTCCATCAGCTGAGTGAGCATCTTCAGAGTGACCAGCTTTGGCATGGCTGCTACATCTTTTGGTCTAGGGTGGGTCATGTGACAAAGTCAGGTGATGTAGTCATGTGATGTAGTCAGGTGATGTAGTCATGTGATACAGTCATGTGACTTCCATCAGCTGAGTGATCATCTTCAGAGTGACCAGATTTGGCATGGCTGCTACATCTCGGGGTCTAGGGTGGGTCATGTGACAAAGTCAGGTGATGTAGTCATGTGATGTAGTTAGGTGATGTAGTCATGTGATACAGTCATGTGACTTCCATCAGCTGAATGAGCATCTTCAGAGTGACCAGCTTTGGCATGGCTGCTACATCTTTTGGTCTAGGGTGGGTCATGTGACAAAGTCAGGTGATGTAGTCATGTGATACAGTCATGTGACTTCAGAGTGACCAGCTTTGGCATGGCTGCTACATCTCGGGGTCTAGGTTGGGTCATGTGACAGTCAGGTGATTTATTCATGTCATAAAGTGAAGCTATATTGTCATGTGATACAGTCATGTGACTTACCTCAGCTGTATGGGCATCTACAGAGTGACTAGCTTTGTTATGGGTGCTTGATCTTGTGTCCCAGCTAAACAGAGAAGAAAGAGAACAAGAAAGCCAAAATGACTCAGGGATTTTCACATTCATTTCAAAGCCTTAAAAAAATGTTCCTGTCATGTGTAAAGTTATGCATAACTTTACAAACAGCATTATAAAACATGGCTCAGAACTGACAAACAGATTAGCACCTCTGGATCTGTGCCTTCAATTAATAGAGATTTAGGGAAATGCTAACCCACAAGCTGACAGTAGTATGCAGACTGAGACCATTGGGTTCACATACTACATTTTGAGCACATGTGCAATGCATGGTATAGTGTCTGCAGTCAAAGACTACATTGCATGTTCCTGCTTTTCATCGCCATGGGTCTACTAATGATTGGAAGTATTCTTTAATTACAGACTCTGTACTACGCACTATGCAAAAATTGAAAACATAAAGCCGGAAGTCTGTGCTTACCGACTAAGCTGACAGTGACAGCTGACAGCCGACAGTGACGATTATTTATAAATACGAAAAATTTCACATTTAATTTCAGGAACAAATTAAAAAATTGAAGAGGATTTTAAGATGGTAATGATTTCACTCTCCAAAATGTAAAATATTATACCAAGGATAGCAATCTGTACCTGACTGGTTTTAATAATATAGCTAACTTATATAGTGCCAATATAAAAAAGAAACATCATGCATACTGATACAATAAGAAAAAGATGAAAACAATTAAATTACTGGGGGGAAAAGATCAGTACAGAGATTCCTTGAACATTCCTTTGAACATGGCAGAGCTTGAAATTGCCAAGATGGCGAGAGAAATACCAATACTGTTTAAAAATGTTGATGTAGCCACTAAGAAATGCATTTCACTTGGTGTGAATCTACATTCTGGTATGAATTGTTTTCACTTACATCATGAGCTTCTGGTCATCTGCAACGGATCCAAACAAACTCTCGTGAAGAAGATGCCATGAGACGTCTTCAACCACAGCTGAGTGACCGGTGAAGATGGTCTTAGCGTCCACCATTCGGTTCTCTTTTGGCGTGTCATTGATGTCCCACAGGCATATAGTCTGGAATAAAGGGCAATGGATGACAAGATGGAAGAATTATATTTCAAGTCAGCATAAATGTTTTTGAAAAACCTGGAAAATGTATCAAACCTGTAACTATGAAGTATCAATTACTTTATTAACCCTTTGATTAGTAATGTTTCATAATACTACAAATATGATGGGAGGTCTAAGGTCTGCGCGTCTAAAGTTTCAGCTTAAACAAGCATGAAGTCAATGAATATTATCAATCTGATATTATCACAAATGTTCCAAAATGCGTGTATGAGTACGTGTATGAGAAATATCAAAGCAAAATATAACAAGTAACAACATCAATTTGATGATATAGATATCCCTCTCCTCTTCGCACTCCAATAGATTTTACATCGTTCTCTGCATGCCACTCATTTTACATGCAAGTAGTGAGATTAAGAAAAAAATCTTCATTTCACCGAGCTTTTGAGAAACTTCATGTAGGTCAATGACGCACAGACGAGTGTCTTGGCGCAGAGGAGGATGTCCGTACCATCTAGCTTCACACAACATTAAGCATGAATTGAACATATAACACCTGTTGGAAATCACAAACAAAAACACGTAACGAGGGCCCTTACTTATGTGATCGTCGGAGGCACTAAGTAGATGGCCATGAAGATTGGGGTTCCAGGAGAGAATTTAACCGTTCTTTATTAAAGGACCATAAGATTTATAAATTTTTATTCTCGATTCCTATATCCTATCTTTCATGCTAAAATATGCAAAAATCATAAATAGGTGCATGATGCCCTTTGGGAATGAAAAATAAAGGAAATGAGAGCCCTAACTTACGTGATCATCGGAGGCACTGAGTGGGTGGCCATGAAGATTGGGATTCCAAGAGAAGCCGTAACCTTTCTTTGAGTGACCACAAGATTTATANTCAACCACAGCTGAGTGACCGGTGAAGATGGTCTTAGCGTCCACCATTCGGTTCTCTTTTGGCGTGTCGTTGATGTCCCACAGGCATATAGTCTGAAATAAAGAGCAATGGATGAGAAGTTGGCACCTTTCTATTTGCCACAATAACGCTGTTTGTAGAGGTATGTACAACTCTTCACACAACTAATAAACCTTTCTCAAGTGCAAACTCAACAACATAGGGTTCATTGAGTAAAGTGATCCTAATATTTGCAGACTTGAACAAAATTCCCTGATTTTCCCTGATTTTCATTCCAAAAATCTAGTTAACATGTATCAAAGAAATACACTCTTCTAAAACTATTTTAATGCATGCGAGAACGAATTCCTTGATTTTTGAATAATCTGTCAACAATAAAAAATTTCAAACCAGGAAACTTTGCGTGAGGGATCACGTCAACACAAGTTTGAGCACTGGTCTTTCTACTGTGCGAGGCTAGTAATGACAGCGATAATGAAGGAATTTTACAGATGTCGGGTTTTCAGGAATGTTTGTGACATCAGGACAACGTCCTGAATTGGAAATCCCGACCCGCACATTGGAACAGGAGCTGAATCTCGGGACACTTGACAGGTATGTATCTAAGGTTCCCTAACTGGAAAAAGTGGAACTCATTTTCACGCTAGAGTAGGAACTCTGCATGATTTTGTGATCATCCAAAATCCTACTGTTCACGCTAAAACAAACCCACTGGGTGAGGGCCTGGACTTACGTGATCGTCGGAGGCACTGAGTAGGTGGCCATGAAGATTGGGGTTCCAAGAGAGGCTTTAAACTTTCTTTAAATGACCACAAGATTCATAAATCTTTATTCTTGATTCCTAAATCCTATTATTATGCTAAAATATGCAAAAATCATGAAAAGGTACAATACGCCTTTTCGGAATGAAAAAATACACAAAATGATGGCCCCAACTTACGTGATCATCGGAGGCACTGAGTAGGTGGCCATGAATGGGAAAGGAAAAACATCAGGTGAGGGCCTGAACTTACGTGACCATCAGAGGCAATTAGTGGGTGGCCATGAAGATTGGGAAACCAAGAGAGACCATAACTTTCCTTTCAGTGACCACAAGATTTATAAACCATCATTCTGGATTCCTAATTCATAATAATAAATAGGTACATAATGTCTATTGGGAATGAAAAAAATACACAAAATGAGGGCTCTAACTTACATGATCATCGGAGGCACTGAGTAGGTGGCCGTCCAAGAGAAGCCGTAACCTTTCTTTGAGTGACCACAAGATTTATAAATCATCACTAAGGATTCCTAAATCCTATTTTGCATGGTAAAACAAGCAAAAATCCTAATTAGGTGCATAACGCCTGAACTTACATGATCGTCAGAGGCACTGAGTAGATGGCCATGAAGGTTGGGATTCCACGAGAGGCCGTAGCCTTCCTTTGAGTGACCGCGAAGTCTGAGGTCCGGTTTGCACTGACCGTTCAAATCTAAAACATGCAATAAATCAACAGATTAGAACCTAGTGTATAGGCACCAACATAAGTGGAAATCAACAGCAATCCTACCTGTAAATTAGTAATCTTCACATATCATGCATTAAAGTGTATGGTGCTCATGATGTAAAAATTGGTAATCTCTCCTGAGCTTAACAAAAAACTTGACAAACCTCAGGCCAAAAATCATACTGATTCCTAAAATGTATTAACAGTTGGCAGCTATGCTAGTGTACCAATGTCTGAGTGCTAATTTGAGAACATAAAATTAATTTCTAAAGTAAAGACCAATATTTCAGCACACATAAATTTTAGTGAATTCTCTCAATTAGAAGGTTGTATTTTTTCACGTTGAGTGAGATCATTGTACAAGTCGATGGGTATAACAATCGGGGAAAACTTTAGCCGATTCATGGTTGGAAAAATAAAACCCCTGCGAAAATGGCATTAAAACATAAGCGAACTCCAAATTTGAAAGCATGTGAAACACATTGAAATTGCCTTACATTCAAATTTACCAATTCCTCTTCTCTTACTCCTTCCTTACCTGGCTTAGAGGGATGCTTTGTGTAATCAAAGACCAGCACATCACTGCTGGGGGTCTTGGTTGCTATGATGGTTTGATTCTGCGGCATGTAGCGCGCTCTGTTGACTTCTCCTTCGTGGTTGATTTTGATCTCAATCTCAATCTTACCGCTCACTGAACCAAAGCCGCCAAATTCTAACAGACAGAGAGAGAATAAAACTAAATGATACTTGCATAGACCGTAGACCTTGGGCCTGTTACATAAAAGTTACAATTTAACTTACGATAAATATTTTTTGTAGGTCTCTGGCAAAACGTGTATCATAGAGATATACGGTTAATTTTCAATTTATCGCATCTTTTTCATGTTACAAGCCCTTTATTTGGTCTTACCAAAAGTCTATGGGAATTACAGTCTTCAGTAGCCAACAGGTTGCAATGGCCTATCGATCAACATCCAACATATTCACTGCTTTACCACCAAAAGAAATCTTTACAAAAATTGGGACTTAGAATGTGAAGATGCTTGCATCAAGAAGGGTTTTACTTTTAGCAGTCCTGAAAAAAAATCAATCACATTTTGCAGGTTTGGTTACGATGAAAATACAAAAAGAGGGTAGAACATCAACACTGAATCTAATAATTTTATCACATTTAGGGGGTGTTTGTACAAAGTTGTGATAAATGGCAAGTTTCAGTTGATCATCAAGCGCCAACCAAAACCATTGTTTCATACACATCTAATCAAAAGCACAGAAAGTGCACAAAAGAAAATATGTGTTCTAATTTCTAATTGATTTGCAGGTGATTTGCAATCAATTGTGTAGCAATGGCACCTGATTTGGGAAAAAATCAATTTAATCCCTAGTATTTTCTATCATTGGTGTTGCCAGTATTAATGCAGAAATTGTTGTTGAACCAACACCATGGTGTTTCACTTTAGAATGCACATACTGACCTCCCTTTTCACTGTCATAGTGAGCAGCATCAAAGCTGGCGTCATCGTTCGGAAGCTGAACACTGGCTATGACTAGGTGGTTCTGTTCATCAGACCTAAATAGAGAGAAACGACAGGATAATGAAAGACATTTCCATTTTGTCATCAATAGCATAACCCATATAGGTCAAAAATCATTTTTCGTGCATTACACAAAGAAGAATGTCTATGGCAAGGAAATCTGGGCATCGCTTTTTTCACACAGATCTTATAGCCGTAAAATTTGTCTCACTTGAATCTCCAGGGGGTCCAACAAATTGTCGGTACATACATTTTTTCCAAAAGCTTTTCGAAAAAAAATTAACTGGAAGTTTAACAGAGTGTCTGCGTTATAAGGTATGCTATCTTTGCTACACAATTGTTCTTTGTGCATTATGCTCTCCCAGCGATATCTGTGGAGTCTGTGATGAATACTGTCTGATTGACAAATCTTACAGATTTAATTGAATTAATTTGTGCAGTGATATCAGAACATCTCATATCCCATTTACTCTTAACCATTAAATATCCAAAGGTTCCTTGTCTGATATGGCATCACAGACTGTATTCAAGGCGGTGTTTATGAAAGACTTTTAAGAACGACTTTACGCACGTCTGGTATCAGTTCTTGTGCTGAGTGATCAGGAATCTTGTGCGTATTAGACTCGCTAACGTACTTCAGTCTTTCTTAAAGTCATTTGTAACTCTAAGAACGGTTGTTGAAAAACTGCCCTGGTCTATTTATTTTGTCCTGATTTATTGATCAATATGACCAGAAAAACGGGTGTTGCTTAAAAGTTGCATTCAATTGCAAGTTGCAGTTGATCGGCATGTGCTAATCAAGTTCAGTTTTTCATTTGGATCGCATTAGAGTTGCAGACTATGAGCGAATGAAATTTGAGTGAATGAAATTCTGAATTCGTATTTCAAACGTATTCGCAGTTGATCTGCAGCTTTCTTGCAAGATCCGTAAGTCTGAACAAGATATTAGAGTTGAGCAAACTTACGTGTGTGTTCCGAGCACCAGACGATGTACAGAATAGTCCTTGCCTTCCGGTCTGAAAAGAAAATTGACATTGACATATCATCAGATCAAATTTAGGAATTTTTACCAGGAATAATTCATAAATATATCCATTGAATTTTTGCTTTGAATTAGAAGGATGAAAACAGGATAGTCTGGTGGGTTAATAGGAAAATACCTCCAACAAGTATTATCAAGTTATAAGTTGCTAGAAAGGAGTTGCTATTCATTCATTCTCCTAAATGGCATGACAGGCCTTATGAAGCCCAAGTCTACCCGAGGCCATGATTGGATGGCTCCTTTGATACGTGTGCGCTGCACATTTCAAACTAGAACATTAGGGGAATCGAATTGAATAAAATGAATGACAAATTAAGCAAAAATACAACGCACAATATGACAAGTTTGTTATAATTTCAACCTTGGGACTATGAACATAACCTTGATATTATCAGGGCACAATGACGTACAGAAAAGTGGTTTGGATTCAACGTTTCATTGAAATCAAACCATTCTTAGTCAACCAATTTATGCAAAGCAATCCCTAAATCAAAACAATCCCTGCTGACATTTTCCCAAGACGGAACTCCCGCACAATTACATCAATGAACAAATCTCCTGACCATTCGCACAATTCGATGGGGCAATATTTCTGAAGAATCATACTTTGTACTCCAAGAAAGATTTGGATCGCAATCACCAAAAAAAATTGTGTCCGCACTATGAATTACGGTGACCCTGTCATCGATGCCAGGGTCGTTTGATTTGTCGTAGTGCGAACCCCCCTTATATCATGTCTTTATATTCAAAGGCGGAGAACTCACTTTGTGACATCTGGGAGCCATTGTGAGGTCAAACTGGGCCATTCCAGAGCATGGGTCATCACGAGGTCATAGAGGAATGGAGTATTCTTCTTCCAGATCTTATACTCCTCATTGATCACCCTCTCCTCAACCGCATCGTCAAAGGTTTCTGGAGAAGAAGGAAAAATGGCAGAGGATTAACACTCAAGTGGTCTTGTTAGCATTTTTGCACAACTACACACCTCTATTGGAAGCTCTTTTGTATCTAAACACAAAAGAGCTCATATTCCGATAGAGAGGTTTAATTTAACCCAGGACTATTGGTTTAACTTTTGAAAAGCCAGGGCCTAAATAATAATGACTTAGCCCCATGTCAAGTTAAACCTCGCTATTGGAATACGGGCCTAGGAGTACACACAATTGCTAGGGCGTACTTTCTACTGTTTGCAGTGCCCAAACTGGTGACTTGATTGGGCTATGTACTCCCTACCGTAAGAATTAATGCAATGTAGAAAGTGTTAATGAAAATTAAAGGGAAACAAATCCCTGGAATTATTGTGCTTTCATGGAATGAAGAACAATCAGACGAACAAAATGGAAATTTGAGCAAAATATGACAAAAATATACAAAGTAACCAAGATATGATGATTACTGCCACAAATGGGGATCCATGTGATCAGCAACATTGACAGAATTTTTGACATCATGCCGGACAACTCCTCATTCCCTCAACATTATACAAAATTTCACATTTTATTTATTTTTGTACTTCTTTTTTTCAGTCAACGATATGTCTGTTTTCCGCTTTCGTATAGCATCCTTTATTCATTCTGCATCCAATTTGAGGAAGAATCTCGTATTACATTCAGGCAATAATTTTACTTTACACATTTGATTAGCAAACTTTAAATTTAGGCATTGAGGAAACTTTTTGAATTCTGTCAGTTCTATGCGAAAAAGTTGCTACACAAAATATATTTTGTATAACAATTCTGCTAAAATGCATAGCAAATTGCAATGCGATACCAGGAAAATTATTCTCCGACAGTGACATGTTACGTCAATCGATTTTTTTCAATTTTAACAAAATTAATAAAAAAAAAACAGTTGTCCGAAATGACGTCACAGATTTGTCTATGTTATTGTTGCCGATCACAAGGATCTTCTTCTTCTTCTTAGTGGTATTCTGCCTCCTTCATCCTTGAAGATTCTTGCAGAGTTATTGAAAGTGGTTGTAATATGGGTAGGGTGCATGTGCCAATATTTACATGGTGCAAGTAAAA
>BQKZ01008916.1:0-15436 GCA_036244855.1 Temnopleurus reevesii
ATTTCATGATTCTAATGTAAATATGTTGAATTTTCTTCTATAGTGCTTACCAACTCCATTTAAGGGTAATAGCAACTTGCAGGCACAGTGCCTGATCTTTTATTTTTCTTCTTCTTCTTCTTCTTCTTCTTCTTCTTCTTCTTCTTCTTCTTCTTCTTTCTTCTTCTTTTTTTTCCATGCTGTTTCAACTTTATTGTCTAATGTACATATGTTTATATTAAGAGAATATGAACAAAACGAGAAGTAAGTGAGCATTTTTGCTGACTTAATTTTCTTGTACCTGTATCAATTCCCTAAAGCAGTTTTAATTTTTCACAAGCCAGAGAATTTCAAAGTTCAAGTTTATTTTAATGTTCTTAATCTTATGTAGCCGAAAATCTTAGCCTTTTATTAAATATGCATATATTGCATCCACATCTGCGTAGCTATCTACTGGATGCATTCAGGGAGGTGTTTCACCAAATTGTTCTTAAAGTTACGCACGACTTTACGTTCGACTGGTATCAGTTCTAGCGCTGAATGCGCGTAATAGTGTGAACCATTGCGCGCAAGAAGGGGTATGAGTCGAACGTAAAGTCGTGCGTAAAGTCTTTCTTATCTTGGTGAAACACCTCCCAGAATCTATGCATTTGTCAAGTTGTATGTAAATGTAATCTCCTCTGCATGAGGTGCAAGCTACATGGGGCAGGAGTAGTGGGGCCCCTTGCCTTGTGATTTGAGGCTGAATGTCTGTTTTTGATTTTATTCTATTTCATTTTTATTTTCTTTAGTGTTTACTTATTTATTTACAAAAAATAGCATAATGCAAATATGTACACATATATGTAAAAAACAACAAAAAAGAATTAAAGGTAGATCTATGATAGGACAAAACAGCAGCAAATAAGAAAATAAACTTTGAGTGAAAATAGAACAGTCTTATATAAAGAAAGTGAAACAGAATTTTTGTTTCACAATACGATGATGGACTTGCTGATTATCAGGAGATAGAATAAAACGCCTGTTTTGAAAACATCCTTCAGACATGTTCTAGAAAGTTTGGTTGGATTTTTAAAGAAACTTGGATACTCTCAAGCTGAAAATTGGTTGATTTGATGATTGACCTAGATTACTCTGAAATGCTTGCAGAATTGATGCGGCTAATATTATATTCAAACCAAAAGATGTTTTGTCCACTCTTCTTGAAAAAGAGTAATATGTGAAAATTTATTTACAAGGTGAATGGAGAGTTCCCCAAGTTGCTATCACAGATAAATTCCAAAGTTGCCAACTCAAGGATTCCAATTTAGTTGCGGAAATGAAAAAATTAAAAATTCATAAGTATTGTAGGGAATAAATTTGCCAGGTATCGCATTGCAATTTGCTATGCATTATAGTGTGATTGCTTTAAGATGTTTTGTTTAGCAACTTTTTTTTTTTTTTTACATAGAATTGTACAGGAAAGTGTTGAAATTGTTTCCTCAATGTCTTCAACTATTAATCAAATGTGGAAACTGAAATCAACCCCTGTATTGAACAGATTATGTGATTTTGCTCAAATTTTCACCGTTTGTTCATCTTATTTAAGTTAAATTACTGTAGGTACATCAATGTCTAGATGACGTTCCCCTTTAAGGATATAGATTAGTTTTGGGAGAGGTGGCGCTTCAGATATTTAATTCAGGGAATAATCTTCCTGTTCATATTTGATAACTAGTTTTAGATGTTGAGGAAACATTTCCCACACGTTATATGAAAAAATGGCTAAACACATCATCTTTTGTATAGCAATCCTGCTAAAATGCATAGCAAATTGCAATGTGATACCATGAAAATTGTTCCCTGTAATTATTTTGGGAGTTGCATTCAAAGCATTTACATAATAAAGTTTTTCAACTTACTAAATTAAATACATATACAATACATGTGTGTTCACTGTTTGTTTGAATGAAATTGACTGGTAAATTGCTTTATCTCAAAACAGAAATAACATCATGTATCAGATTTATTTGCAAGTGTACATTGTACTGCCTCACAGTGTGAAAATGCCACTTGTCTATCATTGAAAGCAGTGGGGTTTAACACCACTTGCGATCGTTTGGGCCTTATGTTGTGACATTCAAACTCAAATATGCCAGAATATTACTTGTTGAAATAGTCTGCCGATTTTGTACATATTAAGTGTCTTTATGCATGTATGGTAATTTGTGAATGTACAAAAAATGTATAATACATCAGTATGTTTCAAATCAATTTATTCATCCTGACCATTATAGTTCAGTTCAGATCAGTTTATCTTTCATTTCTAATCAAATAAAGTGTAATAGAAATCAGTTACAAATTCATATTTTTAAATCATGCTACATAAAATAATTCATATAGAGTATTAAAAAGGACTTCATGATTTACTTCATTGAATGATTACACCTAAACTGTATACTAGTTTTGGGAGAGATATATAACCACTTCGAGAGCTGCGGTAAAAATGTTACAATGCAGTTTCTAAACAGAAAGTAAGAGCATTTTCATAGTTTGTTTGAATAAAATGGACCCAGAAATGGCGTAATTATTGCAAAACAAAAATGATGACATGTATCGTGCTCCCAAACACAACATCAAGTCATGTGTAAAATGAATGCGAACTGACAAGCTGCATACAATCCCTCCGGAACACTCCATCCACCCCGCCCCGGTCAGGTGGCTGTCGATTCATTTAGCGCCCCGTACGAATAACGGCTGATTGGCATTTTGAAATACCCCAGAATACATGCATGCGAGAATCTCCCAATTTCGATCACATTTATATTCAGGCATGTAAAGCAATTTGTTAATACATAGGCTCGTTTCACATCAACTTCTGCATCCTGACCATTACTACATGTAATGTACCTTTAATTTTATTCATGATTTGCATCATTGCTATTCATTGATATATTTTTGAGAGAGGGGGGGGGGTGAAATTCTAACACAAGTATAACAGAGCATTGACTGTGAAGTCTATACACTTGATGATACAGTTTTACAAGTTGTTTGTACTGGAAGCTAGTACAGGTTGTGCAGTATGTGCTCATTGTTTCCTTGTGGGATAGGATATTGCTCAATATCAATAAGGGGAATACCCAGTACTGTAGTACAGTCTCTGAGGTTTACATTCAATTTCAATTCAATTCAATTCAATATTTATTTCACTCATAAAATGCATTAAAAAATACAAACATAAGATAGGAAATACATACATATAAAATTACATGTACACATAGAAAATAGATAATTTGACCCCACAGGAACTTCCATGTTTGTAGGACTTATGCAATAATAATTTATAGTTAAGGATTTAAAACCTATTCTTTGTTCATTTAATTTTCTCCTCAGTTGAGTTTGACTTCTGTGCAAACAAGTCTTTTATTGTACAGTATATTTTTGTATTAATGCGCTAGTGCCCATTGTGGAATTTAACATTCATTGAAAATTTGACATTCAATATGATTTTATACGATGCCAAAGGTCTGAATTTGCAGTTTCCATTAAAACTGTCTAAAAATGATTACCCCCTTCTCTTAATAGTCATGTGATAGAATTTTATTTGCCGACCCAAATCTCCAATTTTCGTGTTTGATATTGTGAACCAGTAACGTAAAGGTGTGCGATTAATCGCTAATGAAAACGGCCAATAGATTTATTTCTTGCATGTGCCTTTTGTTCAATAAACTGGCCAGTAACCAATCAGAAGTACTCTTTCAACTTAGCCATTAATCGCACAGCGTCTTGTTATGGGGCTTACATGTAGATCATAACTTTTAAGCCCAGAAGCGAAAGCTAACGTATACCTGTTTTCCCATGTACATGTAGGGATATTACACAAAAAACGTAAAAAGGTTCCTAAAAAGGTAGAAAGGTATACATTTTCTTCTGGGCTTAGCTGTAGGCCTACATATAACATACGTGTGCAGTTTTCAACTTCAGTCTTGGAGATTACATTGTACCAAGTTCATGTACATATAGTTTGGGGATGAGGGTCGATAAGCAATCCACTGTCCCCTCGGGCATTGCTACTGTAGTACTGTACAATGTCTTGGAGCATGCAGACTGTTGCACAGTCTTTCAGATTTGTCATCCAAGTTCAAGCATTGGTCTGAGACAATGAATCATCTTTATTATTATCATTGTGCAGTGTCTCCTGTTGGAATGATGCTAGTCTGAGAGTGCAGACCCCAATCCACTGTAATGCTGTCTGCTACATTTTTAGTTGTGTCTGGAGAGGCAGCCAACACAGAGATTCAGGCTAGATTCAGACAAAAGTCTGAGTAGCAAGTCTTTCATTCCAGACACATTTACCAAGTTGATACTTTTAATTCAATTCATATTCTATTTTTTATCTCCATCTGAATCATATCTGACAAAACAATGGTAATATTAAATAATACAACATTTGGTATCTTTCAACAAATCAAGGAAATGTACAAAAGAAATTCAAAACATAATCAAAACTTAGATATTACTTTATGAAAGATTTGAATTGCATAGAACTTTGAATGTTTTTTTTGTGATAAAACCATGTATTCCATGGAAATGGAGGAACCCATTAAAAAGTACGAACTTGTCAGATATGGGTCTCTCAGAAAACATGGATATTTTAGACATATGGTTTGATACATTACAAATAAACTGTACTGGCAGACAATCAGTACCAGACAAATAAACTTTGAATTAGGTCTGTGATGGTAGACTAATTGGTGCTTACACTGCATGTCCACACTGCATGTCCCTCTGTTAGAGTAGTTTACATTCATGTTCATTACAAGATACATGTTGAAGTACATGTACCTATTCCTGCTGTTGTATTTCTGCATCTTAAATTTGATCCACAACTTTCTAAATTTTATACATAATTTCTTGAATTGGTCTTAATTTGTTTCATTCCTGAAAGGGGGAAATTATAAATGAAGACCTTTATGAGAGATTATGATTTGCTGCTCAACAGCCCTGTTGCGGTTGAATACTCTTAATGATCTTATACACAATTCTTACAAACTGTACATGTACAGAATAAAGAGAGAACTTGCATTAGGAGATTTACGAAAGATTATTTTTTGCAGCCCAACATCTCAGGCCCTCGGGTTAAACACTCTTTATGATTTTTTTTTCAAGAATACATGCCTACATGACCGTACTGTATGTGGAAAAAAAAAGGAGTGATGTTGTGAGATAAATTACACGCTGTAGACATCTTATACATATATGTACTTGTAAACTTGACAATTGAAATATACACAAAGAAAGAAAGAAAGCTCATCAAGAAATGAAACTGATACCTGATATTAATCTTAGGTGACATGATTTACGTTCCCCAACAGTGTATCAGTGTTACAGAATAAACATGTTTACATATATGTTACACAGGGTGCTACAAGAATTTTTTTCACCAGTTGCCCATTCGGGCAACCAAGTTTTCAAATCACTTGCCCAAACAAAATTTCCTTTGCCCCAAATTGATGGCCTACGCCAATTTGTACCTGTAGATACTATGAAAACTAGAAAAAGCTGCTACTTGCCCCTTTAGGCAAGTGACAATTTTATTTACTTGCCCGACAGCTTCATTTTGTTGCCCGGGCATGCGGGCAAGTGGGTTTGTAGTGTCCTGATGTATGGTAATTTTTTATATGGTTGATGATGTATCTGGAATTTGTCACAAGGCTCCCCCCCCCCCCCCCAAGAAAGAAAAGTTGTTTGGAATCCCTCAACCGACTAACCCTCTGAAAATGGCCTCACCAAAACTTTTTTTCTGTACCTGTCTTTCAAATCAAAGCAAAATAAGACATAAACATAGTGGCCCATATTCCGAGAGCAAGGGTTTAAGTTTAACCCTGGTCTAAATCTGTGGTTTAAGTATGGGTAGCCAAAAGTGCCAAAACTTTATTTACAATGAATAATTCTTATGCGAAATGCTCTCTTTTCCCATGCTCTAATAATGTAGAAAACTATTGAAGTTTTTATTCAGAGACAGTTTTATATACTATGAGTGCCAAATGTGCTGGTAAATTAAACATTGACTGTTATAGATACAAGACTCTTTTGACTTCCCATACTTAAACCACATATTTAAACTCTAGTTTAAGTTAAACCTGACATCAGAATAAGGGCCATGGAATTCATTTATTTATTTGTTTTATTTCAGTAGGGTTGCCCAGTCAGTGATCACAGTACTATTTTTTGCAGGGGCGCTACAACATAAAAACACACAAGAAAAACAAAAGAAAAAACACCTGAAAAGGAATTCTCAAATGATGTTTTGCCTTTAACCCCCTTTCAAGTCTATTTATTGTGTGAATTGTGTTTTTAAAAAAAATTGGAAAAGAAAATAGTTTCCAAAATAGTTTTTCCAACAGATGTAAACTATTTTCCAAATGGAACATTTAAGAGCATCCAAACAATTTTTTCCCTAAATCAGAACAACTTTAGGCCCCCAAAAATGTTTGGATGCCCAAGAGTAATTTTTAACAGATTTTGTGTAGTAAATAAAACTTTGAAATGCATAAAAACTCATAAAACGATTTTATGACTTTTCAGGCTTTTCAGGCTTTAATTTACATGTTTGTGAGTAATTTGACTGAAAATGACTTTTCAGATTATATTTCTTGTGTTTTTCTATAATTTATACGGTGACTTTTTATTCACTTGAGTGAAAAGAAAAAACAAACAAACAGCAACAAAAACAACAAAAAAAGATCAAAACAAGTTGGGCCATTTTCAGAGTTTTAATCTGTTGTGGGTATCCAAACATTGTTTTGGATAAAGGTCTTAGCTGTATACAAATCATTTTTAAAAGCATTCCATACCCTTTAAGAAGCAATGAATGAGTATTTTGTGGATAAACTTAAGAATGACCTTTCTTTGGCTCTCTCTGTCTGCCTCAAGACCGAATGGCCTGTTTTAGGTAAATGCTAAGGAAATTGGCATGCTTTGGATGCAAATTGCAATGTCTACGGAATGGGAAATTAACATTTTCCTTTTGTTGGGGAATAATTTTAGTTAGTCTGAATAGACTGGAATGAAGCCCCTCTGCCCTCCTATTGAATACTATAAATTGGTTATATTGATCAACAAAGCACTTTTTTTGTTAATTAGCCTGTGTAGTTCCCTTTAAATATTGTAGATGTCTAATGTGTTTTAAATAGAGTTGAAAGTAAATATGTACATGTAGTTGATGCTTTATAATTTTTGCTTCTTCTATTCTCCAAACTGTGAAAAAATGGGTTTTCTGATTTATTTATCCTAAATTTTTCAATAATTTTCATGCAGATCATTAGTCAAATGTTGCTTTTTAGGAGAAAGTTTGCAATTCATCTTGATTTAGAATTTTATAAGCCAATTACAACCTTCTTACATTCACTCTGCTAATTTGTGTAACAGTTCAGGGAGTTGTCCATGATAATGAAAGATTACTGTGAATGCGGGTCCCACATAACATTACCACCTACCTTCGCGTAGTTCAGATTCTGATTTTTTTTTTTATTGAGAGTGCCATCTCCTTTCAAAATGAGTGCAAGATTATCTTGCTGCCAAGTGGGCGTGACCCCAAAACTTGACCGGGAAAAAAATTGTGATATAATGTGTGAGCCAATATTTTAGCATACAGATATTTTTGCGATTTCAGGCCAGTTTGACACATTGGCGTGTTGTTATTTTCATGTTTTGATAGTGTTTATTACACAGGATATGCATCATGCAAGTTGAAATTTTCCTGAGGCCAAGACTGCAAAAGAAGAGAACATTTAACGACTATGACAATTTTAGCTTATAAATACAGTATCGCATTTTCAAGCTCGGGATAATTCTCAGAAGACGACATCTATACATCAATAATATTCATCCAATTCACTTCACGAGGCTCGAATTAGAAAACCAGGGCCCTATTGCATAAAAAGTTGCGTTTAAACGTGACTCAGAAAATTAAACGCAAGTCCTTAATACGTGCTCCTGATTGGTTGAAAATAGAGATGCGTTAAATTTTCTGACTTGCGTTTAAGCGCAACTTTTTATGCGATAGGGCCCTGGAAAATCTGTTTAGAATCTGACTACAAATGTATACTCCACCTTCAATATTGAATCAATGCCATTATGTTCTACAGTGTACATGTAGGAAGAAGGAAAAGGGAAGGAAGGAATTGCACAATCCTAAGTAATGAAATATGAAACTGATAAACACTCAATGCATATATGTCATAAAGAATGTGAAAGAGAGATCGATTACACATTATGCACTTGGAACAGAAGGGAAAATGGAATTGGACAAAGAATACAACTTCATTCAATCCTTCACAAAGGCTTCAAAGGAAGAAAATAGTTATCCTGTTGATTCACTGCATGTATGCAACACATGTTCAACATTTATTTATATAATAAGAGGGAATGAAATTTCCTTTCTGCATCTAGCTATTGTGAATGCTTCACTAGAAGTTGTTTAATTTGTCCAAATTTTTTGTCCCTTCTGCTCAAAGTGATATGATGGTCAAAGATTTGTAATCCATGCACCATGCACTTGACTAGATGACAGTACATGTACATGTACATATTCCATGTACACTGTACATGTCATGTAATATTTATCATGTTCAAGGAGTATCTTGTTATCAAGTTCGTCACCGATCTTGTTTTACATTGGTACTAGCAGATTTATAGAGAGGGAACCAACCATGTCCTCAGCCCCCTGTATTGGCAGCTCAATATCTGCTGCCGATGTTGTCTTCTGCCCCCCCCCCCCTTCTTGGGGAACCCAAAGTGAATTGATGACCCTTCTTTCTGCAAGTCAGCCCATAGGCAGGGAAATTTTTGGCAAAGTCTGGATCCGTCCCTGCATAGGTACCTCTGTCGTTTGATAATCTCCTGTATCTCTATTCTTACTGTCAATTTTCTTGTCAAACATGCTTATTTAAATAAAAAACATTTTTTTGTGCAAATGAGGTCTTGAATTGAATTGAGCTGAATTATAGATTTTTTAATTCCTTACTCATGCTCTCGCGTGTGTATAAATGTACAAATGTGTGAATGCACACATACTACATTGCTGTTTGGTAATGTTGAAAGCCCAAATGTGAACACTTATGTTGATATCATCTATTTCATACATGTACATGTACATACATATAATGTGTCATACATACATGTGTATATAGTCAGTATTTCTGCATTTACAGTATACATGTACCTCAATTACAGTCTTGCAATGTGCATACGTGGGAACACTGTCTTATACTTTGTAGGTCTTCATACATCTAGAATAAATTAAGTGGTTTTAATTAATGCACAAATTAATTTTGAATTTTAGGAAAATACTTTATCTAATGTCTTTGAATCTACTCTACAGTACATGACATGTTTATGAATCACCACAGTTAAGGCTGTCTTTGTAGCCACTTGTTTATCTAGTGTTTTCCTACAGAGACATGGTATTATCTTATTAAATGTTACCATACAAATGCAATCTTGTGATTAAGGACTTTCTTTACCATAAACGCTCACTGGAAACCAATTACTTGTACGCTAAATGTATTGGTCAATATGCAATATAGTTGTATGTCATACATAGTGCAGGATGGCAACTTCTGCATTTGTTACAAAAACAAACCTAATGCATGATTACAATCAACATGAAATATTTATTTTATTTCCAGAGCTAGTTTTGAGATGGTGACAACGAGCGTGCTCTATCCCATAGGCATCACACCGGGCAAATCGCTTTGGACATAGCACACCTCCCGACCAGTAATCTCCTGGACAAGTCCCTGCTTTTGTCTGAATTTCATTGTCTGAATCTAATAGCCTGAATCTTATGGTTATGGTATTAAATATTTATACATCTTTATTTTCTACCCAGAGTCACTTTTGAGATGGTGACACCCAAGGCGCTCTATCCAATAGGCACCACATTGGGCGAACCGCCTTGTACATAACTGCAACTCCCAACCAGTAAACTTCCGGACAAGCCCTCGCTTTTATCTGAATTTTATTCTTGATTAAATGTATCTTTATAAAAGCTTTATTTTCTATACAAAAGTCACTTTAGAGATGGTGGTCACCCACAGCGCTCTATCGCATAGGCATCACAATGGGCGAACCGCTTTGGACACCTCTCGGCTAGGAATCTCCAGGAGAAGTCCCTGTTTTTGTCTAACTTTGATGCGTTAACACATTTATCTTTTGTAATTTCTTATTTTCTACCCAGAGCGACTTTTGAGATGGTGACACCCAAGGCGCTCTATCCCATAGACACCACACTGGGCGAAACGCTTTGGACATAACCGCACCTCCCAACCAGAAACTTCCCGGACAAGCCCCCGCTTTTGTCTGCCCCCAGAACGTATCATGACGCTGGGGATGAAAGGCACACCCACTGGGTCGGGGGACACCGCCCCAGAAACGGCTCCCGTCGTTCCACCGCACCCATCTTCTCCGCAGCAACCTCCGGCCAACCAGGTCAGTGAAAGCTTCTTTATTTTCGGATTTTTCTTGTTTTTGAATTCTTTTGCTTCCTACCGAGTCTCTATATTTTCCTGTATTACAATGTATAATCTGTGGCTGTTAATAATATTACGTTGATTTGACTTGCGAGATATGGTTACATTTTCTCATGTTAAGAAAGCAAAACATGGATGTTGGAAATTAAATGACTAGAATATGGATTGGTTTCATTGACAGTAAATTAAGAAAATATATGCACAATCACTAAAAGAAAATTTACAAAGAATGTGAACGAGCCAATGCCTATAGAATTACATAAAGAGAATTGAAGATCTCTGTCTTGATGCTATCCGCATTAGCTGATGCTTGCATTAAAAGAAGAGACAGAGGAACACAAGAAATATACCCATTGAATATATAGAACATTTTTACACATTCGTTTCTATTCTGGAAATATTTGAAAGATATGAAGAAGTAGCAACTTTTTTCAGCAAATCGATATCAGCATGTAGATACAGGGGCTGGACAGCTCTTCACAAATTTACTTTATATCTATGCAAGAACATGGCTATGAAAATTGATGAACTTTTTTTAATGTAATACGATCTCCCTGTTAATGAAAAGACCGAGCTTTCCTAGAACGTAGGAACTGAAGTACATGTATATGTACATGTAAATTTAAAGATATATAGATTTAAAAAAATATGAACTTTTTTATGACATTTCCTTTCTCTTCCATCCATTAGATCCCTGAACCTACAGAAGGCGGGAGTGATGGCGACGACCAGAATGCTGCAGACCAAGAGGAGCCTCCGTTTCCTGTCGAATCTCTGAACCGACTTGACGAAATGATCAACAAACCTCGCTGGGTTATCCCCGTGTTGCCCAAAGGAGAGCTGGAAGTTCTGCTTGAGGCATCTATTGAACTCAGCAAGAAAAGTAAGATGCATTTTCTATCTCAAGTGTTCCAAGTTTTAGGAATTGGTTAATTTTCTAATATTTTTTTTTTTGATGAAATGATCAATATGTCTGGCTCGGTCATCCCTGTCTTGCCAAAAGGAGAGAAGGAAATTTTAATGGAGGCTTCTATCAAGCCCAGCACAAAAAGCATGTACATGTAGATGCTTGCTAATAGTAGTAGTATCGGTATTATTGTCATCATCATCATTGTCGTCATCATAAATTCTTACACTTCTACCCATCCTCTTCCTACTTCTCCTCCCCTATTCCTCCTTTACCTTATCATCAGCTTTATTATAATCTTCAATATGTTCATCATAAACTTGCACGCCTCCTTTCTGGATTCAAGATGTAAGAGGAATTTTTCTCTATCCTACAATCAATCTGAGGTTCCCCTAGAGAGCCCAAGCTAAATTTGATCACATAGTTAATGTTGAAGAAACTTCAAACGGGACAACAGATGGGAGGCTGTATTAATTATCTTTCCATAATTAAAATTGTCATTTATCTCTTTTATTACTAATTACTCTTTTCCATCTAGATCTGGATATACGGAGCGAGGCTTGTCAGAGGTTCTTCCGAGATGGGTTAACAATCTCCTTCACTAAGATCCTAACAGACGAAGCCGTCAGCGGCTGGAAGTTTGAAATACATGTAAGTTGAAAGAGGTTTCATTAAGAGAATTAAGAACAACAGCTTATGATTGTCTCCTAATCCATGGGCAACAGAATTTTGTGACATTTCAACATCTTTGTCCGGTAATGAATACATGTGAAAACTCGTATATGAAACACTTCTCTTGTCATTTGTAATTTTATTCAATAATGAATTTTAGGTAGAACATTTAAGAGCAAATTGTATTGTTTGGAAATATTACACTTCTGTTCCAGAGATCCACTGGATTTGATATGGTATCAGAGAGTAAATGATATTGAAAACCCTTCTTGTTTTTCATGATAAACACTCAATTTGATGTTTGTAAATCAATTGCACTCATGTTACGAAAGCTTTATTTCTTTCTCATTCTTTTCAGCGCTGTATCATGAAGAACACAGAGAAATTGATAGAGCTGTGCGTAAGCAAACTTTCTCAGGACTGGTTCCCTCTTCTGGAGCTCCTAGCCATGGCACTGAATCCTCTTTGCAAGTAAGTTTTACTTTTGCAAGTATCTTTGATATGATTTTGTAGGTGTTATTCAGTGGTGGATTTGTTATTGACAGGTTTTCTATTTTTATTTAAAAAAGGTACCTTGATAAAAGATACAATAATGTTGAGTTGTATGTATCAAAGAATTGGGTATGAAACTGATCAATATTTTGTCAACCTTTTTTAAGCAATACATGTAGATAAATCATTGCTCTCTTTTAATTTGGTAATGATCACAGAAAGATAGTTTGTCAGCTCTGAAAATCTTCATGAAACAATATACTTATACTTTTCTTCTTCTTTTTTCTTCCTTCTTCTTTGCCTGTTTCCTTTTCCATATCCTTCTTCTCCTTTTATTCTTTTCTTCCTTCTCCTCCTCCTCCTTCTCTTCCTCCTTCTCTTTCTCCTTCTTCTCCTCCTTGCTCCACTTCCTGCTATTCTTCCTCCTCATCCTTCTCCTCATCCTCCTCCTCCTTTTCATCTATTTTTATTGATACATGTAGGTTCCATGTATTCAATGGTTCAAGACAATCAGAGACAGTACCAATGGGATCGCAGGTATGTTTCATCATGTAAATCATTAATTGATTACTTTTAAATCTCATTATAGCAGTGTATGGAATGTCACAAAAAATTATGTTTGGGCAACTCAAAACATGACATACAGTCAAACCTGTCTATAGTGGCCACTAAAAATCGATTCCCTCCAGGTGAAAATGCATGTTATAGAACCTTTCTACAGTGGCCACTTCTTCTGTTTCCCTTGGGGTGGCCTCTGCAGACAGGTTTGACTGTATATGTAACTGATCTGGCATGCGTCCACACTAACTTTTAACTTAAAAAAAAAAACTTGCTTGACTGATACTAAAATAATATGGAGAAGGATATCCTTAATATGGCCAATGAAATTGAGATATTATTCGGCACGCTCTCTTTATCAGAATCAGAGATATTCAGCATTTTGTTCAATATTTTGGAATGCAAATTTGATGCCCATCATTCAAGTTTATCTTGATAAGTTGCTCTGGTTTTCAATTTTTTCATGGAAATATTACTTGTAACAGTTTTCTATCATGAATTGTCTAGAATTATTCACCCTACCCTACTGCTTTTCTTTCTTCAACAGCTGAACAACAATGATATCTTTGCCCGGCCTCCAGACATTAGGAATCCCAAGGTGAGTCTACATATGCAGCTGAGATTAAACCACTGTGAAATAAAAGGACAATGGAATTGGACAAAGTAAACAGCTTATCATTCAAGCCTTTGCATTGGCTGTGGTGCATGAAAAATATGTCTTTGTCAGTGATTCTGCAAATAATTGTATAGCATATGCCAAACATGTTTGCTCAATGAAAGCGAAGCTCCTTTATTTGGTATGCTGAAGTCATTATAAAGGATTGACTGAGTGGTTGTTTACGTTGTCCACTTTCTTTGTCCTTCAATTTCATAATGATTGATATTATTCCATTATACTGAGAGCTGATAAAAGAAAGGAAGGAAAATAAATAAATCCATGTTCCATTTTAAAATGATTTAACCAAAATTTATTCCTCATTATGATGCCTCATTTATTTAGTTGGAATGTATATTGGTTTTAATGTACATTGGTTTGAATGTACATTTATCATTTTCATTCATTTCAGTTTTAATATTTACATTACTGAATCATAATGAAACTCACCTTTCACTTCTTTCTGATCTACATAAACTTCTTTCTTTCTTCAACAAATCCTTAGACTTCCTCTTCCCTCGATGTCAAACATGTTTTAATTATCTTTTGATGTCCTAATTTCCTTTCTCTAATCCAATATTATTTCCTTTTCTTTTTCTCCACAGGGTTGGCTTGTTGATCTGTTGAATCGGTTTGGAGCCCTTGGAGGATTTGATATTCTACAGGAGAGATTTCTTGATGAAAGTCAATCCCTCAATGTACCGATCATCCATGCTTTACTCAGGTTAGCATTATTGTTTAGTGATGATTATGATAATGATGATGGTGATGGTGATAAAGATGATGATGATGATGCTGCTGATGATGATGATGATGGTGATGGTGATGGTGATGGTGATGGTGATGGTGATGGGGGTGGTGATGGTGGTGATGGTGGTGGTGATAATAATAATGATGATGATGGTTATGATAATGATGATGATGATAGTTATGATTATAAGGATGACAGTGATGATGATGATGGTAATGATGATGGCTAATTGATCTGTTGAATCGGTTTGGAGCCCTTGGAGGATTTGATATTCTACAGGAGAGATTCCTCGATGAAAGTCAATCCCTCAATGTACCAATCATCCATGCTTTACTCAGGTTAGCTTTGATAGTGATGATGATGCTGATGATGATGATGATGATGATGATGATGATGATGATGATGACGATGATGATGATGATGATCATGATCATGATGGTGATGGTGGTGATGATGATGATGATGATGATGATGATGATGGTGATGATGATCATGATGATCATGATGATGATGATGGTGATAATGATGATGATGATGATGGGGGTGGTGATGGTGGTGGTGATAATGATGATGATGGTTATGATAATGATGGTGATGATAGTTATGATTATAAGGATGACAGTGATGATGATGTTGATGGTAATGATGATGGCTAGTTGATCTGTTGAATCGGTTTGGAGCCCTTGGAGGATTTGATATTCTACAGGAGAGATTTCTTGATGAAAGTCAGTCACTTAATGTACCAATCATCCATGCTTTACTCAGGTTAGCATTATTGTTTAGTGATGATGATGATGCTGATGATGATGATGATGGTGATGGTGATGATGATGATGATGGTGATGATGATGATGATGATGATGATGGTGATGGTGATGGTGATGGTGATGGTGATGGTGATGGTGATG
>BQKZ01008917.1:4819-30420 GCA_036244855.1 Temnopleurus reevesii
ATCCTCCTACCTCGCCATCAAATATTAGGATGCGATCGGATTCGCGCCTCAATAATTCTGCGACGATCTCAAAATGTATGTCATGTGAACATTGAATGTGTGACCAACACTTCCCATTCCTTCTCCTGCTCTGCCTCTGAATCTTCGATCTTAACCATCTCTCTACTCCTCCTCCTCCTCCTCCCTCAACCCCTACCCCCCCCCCCTTTCTCTTCCTCTCATCCTCCCATCTCGCCACCAGATCTTAGGATGCGTTCGGATTCGCACCTCAATAATTCTGTGACGATCTCGGCATGTATGCCATGTCAACACTGAAAATGTGAGCAACACTTCCTATTCCTTCTCCTGCTCTGCCTCTGAATCTTCCATCTTATTCACCCTCCTACTCCTCCTCCTCATCCTCTCTCTACTCCCCTTCCTCATCCTCTCATCCCCCTACCTCGTCACCAGATCTTAAGATGCGTTCGGATTCGCGCCTCAATGCTTCTGTGACGATCTCGGCATGTATGCCATGTCAACATTGAATGTGTGAGCAAAAATTCTCANTGTATGATATCGAGTGAGCCATCAATTCATGCTGACTCTTCGTGCACATGATTATGAATTATAATAAGCTATTTCTGAGTATCATACACGCGAAAATCCTGTAACATTATAATAATGCTAAAATAGCAAAGACGGTCAGACGGTTAGATTGTAAATCCATTTTCGAATGCTAGTTTTGTTACTGCGTGCACTCTTAAAATCATTTGCCCAACATGTAGGTTATTATGAGTCCGATCAACTTTGGGTAATTTTATGCCCCAATTGGGTATTTTCTCCCCAACATTAATTGCCCAATTTTAGGAATTATGTACTACACATGTGGTAACATTTTGTCATAATATACCCAATTTTCGTTTGCCCAAATCATGAGGGTTCGTATGTGTCCACTGGGTAATGAAATTACCCAACTTTTACCCAATATTTTTAAGAGTGTGATTGCTGTAATACAAATAACATTGGAATGGCATTGGGTATAAATTCGTTGCTTCAGTTCAGGCAATTACAAAGTGGTGATTTATTGAAGGCTTTCCATGGTCTTGTAAACATGTAGTATGGGTTCATCGGAAATGTTTATTCACAAATGTAAGCAGAACGCCAGCTCAGAGTGAAAACTGACCATAATTTTTGTTTAGATTTGAGACGGTTGATATTAACTATGTAAAAGGTCAAGCCCCCACTCGTGGGACAGAAATTATAAATAGAATCATCAATTTAATAGATATCATTGGTGTTATTTGTTGTTTTATTCCTTTATTTGTTCGTCGGTTTGGTTGGTTTGTTGGACAGTGTTTTGGGGTTGCATTTTTGTATCCATTCATTCATTTATTTGCTTGTTACAGCAATCAACAGACCGCAATCAGAATAAGTAAGAACAGTGAATGATTTCCACTTTCTGCATCACCCAAGGTTTCATTGTCACATACTCTCCCTTTTTGCAGAGGAATATGAATTGGCCTTACGTAATTTAACTTCGAAAATAAATTTTCTTCATCATAGTCATTATGAGGTATCAGTATTAGTTTATTGAATAAAATCCTGAATTTGTTGCTTGCCAAACCCTGTCCCCCCCCCCCCCCCCCCCCCCCCACACCCTCATGGTTTTAAACCCCACCCACTCCTTACAAATCTTGGTTCGGCATTGCATGGACGTAGCTACGTCCATGGGCACTGTGGCAGTTTGTCATGAATATGCAATCCAAACCTTGTATATTTTTGCATTTAGTTCACAATTGCATCATGACTATTCCATATGGTACGTTTAGAAATCCCATATGTGTAAAGTAATCTGTTTGGGGCAAAATATTGATTGTAAAAAGCGACGCTTTGAATAATAAACGCTGGGAGCATATGTTTTATTCAGTTATTTTACAGTCACACAACGGTATTTCCTGTGTTATGGCTCATTAGAATGTCGTATCATTTGTATATCTAAATTGTTCTGCTCCCGTTGTGCAAAAATAATTTTAAATGAAATTGTCATACAAGGAAATAGAATATTTTCTAGTTCGGCTTCCAAAATATATAAACTATACTTCCTCTTTTTCAGTAAGTCCATATTTGATAGATGTAAATAAGTCATTTTGTCCATATTTGTTTAGATGTACAATATTTTCACGGGATTGTGGAAAGTATTGCCATATTTTGGTCAAGAATTTGCCTTAAATTGAGTCCGAAGGCAAATCAATTTACAAAAATTAAACCGCACTGCAAGCTCTTTTTAAATCATTTATGTTGAAATCATAAATCTACTATCATTTTCGTCAATATTCTAACTGTGTATATTGGAGCGTCGTTGTGTAGCAGTTCTTTTATAGATTCTGCATGTATTTTGTGAGAAGAATCATGTTGAATCCTTACACTAAATTTTTACATTACTCCATTTTTTCTTCAATGTACAACGTAAATGAGTAGCTGTCCGACAAAACAGATTCCTTCGATGTTGCCAATCGCACGGATCTCCATCAGCGACAGAGATCGTCATATCTCTGTGAATTTGAAAATTCATAACTTTTGAACAGATTTTGCTGAAATCTTCTCAGTTTGTTCATCTGATTTTTCTTCATTGAATGAGAACATGACGATTCCAGGGGTTGGTTCCCCTGTGAGGTAAAACAGGGGCCACCGACAATCGTGGTATTGACTGCGATTGCAAATTGGCTGACAGGCTGACAGGTGTGAACTAATGGTATGCAAATACATACACCGCAACGCCCGCCTAAAATGCGCGACAAAACCAATGCCTAATGTACTTTTTGATGTCGGGTATATTGTGTTTTTCCCTTCAAAATCACCATCTCACATAATGCAAACATTACAATCTAAGAAACGGTGCAAACAAATATAACACTGGAAGAAATAGCTAGGATGCACTAAATTGCACATTTTACAAATAAAGGTGCAATATGCATTTATTAACATGATTAAACCGAAAATGCGTCAGTTGCGGGGTTAGAACCCGCGCCATAATGAAGCGCTTTATTCCAAGTCAGACGATATAACGACTGAGCTGTTGATCGGCTTTTATTGAACAATGGACATTAGGACGTTAGAGCTGTCGTTTGTCACGTGTGGATACTTTGATATCTTTTCATGAGAAATGGATTGTCGCCGTTCACGTATACAGAGTCTACGTTTGATATCTTATTTGTCCGTTCATCGGTCAAAGCAGCAAGAAGCTCAGTCGGTAGAGTACTTAGCTTTGAATGAAGTGAGCCCTTGTGGCTTTTGAGCAAACCCCTTATCTGCCGCAGTTTTAATATATAACACGATATAAACTATTTCCGCAAAATTAAGTCGAACGCAAATTCAATGGTCCTTTCAAATGCTATTGAAATCGGAACCGGCTTGTCATTGATGTTGATGTGTCCGCACAGTTGAATGCACGACGTATTATTGTGTGTGTATTATTATGGTGACAAAGCTTGCACACTGAGAAAAAGAAGCAATTTATATTAGGGGAGGAAATGAATTATAAATGATGTTCACAGTGCTGCAACCGCGCAAGGTGCAATATTGCACCATTTTTCCTAACTGTGTATGATAGTTTGAGTATGTCAATGATTGGAAACCGTAGCTGAAGATATTTCATGATGATATTTTCGATAAGACGTATATTTCTTTGAGTCATATTTCTTTCATGAGCAAATATCAAAATCCAATAACTCGATAGGAATAGCCAGACCAGATGGCAATATTTGCGGTTAAATCCTAGATTAAAATATGATTAGCATGATACGGATTTAGTATCGTACTGCATCAGAGAGCTTTTCAAAGATGACTACCGTATTGCGAATGAAAAAATATGGCATGTCTGGTTTGTTGTTTGTTTTTCTTTTGGATTTTATTGGAAGGAAGATTTCAGAGAGCCTGTACACAACAAAGTAATAATGAAGTTTGATTACGAATATAATTCTGATTCAAACGAGAAATTAGAGGATTTTTTGTAATTTTACGAGGACTGTACTAACAAAATTGATGGAAATATGACAGTATAAACATGCTGAAAGGTACGCAACTGAATTAAATGAAATAAAAATGAACAAAGAAATTACATGAATTGTTTTCTTATTGAAGGCTTTACCGACGGTGAAAACGTTTCGAATCGCCTTTTATACATTGGCCTTTATCCATGTTTATGTTACTTTTATAGTCGATCCAGAAAACTGTTTGAGAAAATAATACAATTTGTTTTACGGTATATTCAATAAATGTTTGCTCACTAGTTTTAGCGTTGCGTCATATTAACCTTGGTTTGTTAATAAGGCGCCACGGGAATGGTTATGATAAGTGATACAATGATCATCGCAAGTGGGTAAGAGGTAGAGAAAGGAAGACGGAGAGAGAGAGAGAAAAGGAGAAGGTGTGAAAATGGAAGAGAGGAAAGGAAAGAGAGACACATAGAAAGAAAGAGACACAGGGGGAAAGAGGGAGGGTAGAGGAGAGAGAGAGGGAGAGAGAGATGGGGGAAGGAGAGAAGGGGGTAGAAAGAGATGGGGAGGGAGAGAGATGGGGAAGGAGAGAGGGGGAGAGAGTGAGAGAGAAGGAGAGATAGATAGATGGAGAGGGAGAGGAGAGAGAGGGAGAGGGATGAGAGAGTGGAGGAGAGAGAGATGGAAGGGGGAGAGAGAGAGACAGACAGACAAACATGCACCACACCTTTCTGATGAGCGATATTCATGCAATATTTGTGATTAAAGTGACATACGTATTGCGCAAATAAAACAAATTTGCCAACCGTTACAAAATACGCATGAGGTTAAGATTAAAATGTAAATAATGCAACAGCTGAACAAAAGTAGGAAAAAGCATGGCAACCATGAACAATACTCTCAGCTTTTCACCAGTAAGGACAGCCTTGAATTCAAATGAAAATACACCTCATGCATATTCTGGAACGGTTGACATTTATGTAAAGTAGAGAGGGAAGAAGAAAGAGTGGATGGGACAGATAAGATATTAAGAATAGACCACTTTCGTAATCTATTCAAGATTATTCATGTTTGCCCCAAGACAAAATATGTATTCAGTTGCCAAAAAAGAATGAGATAGCAATCGTCAGAATGCAACTTGCATACATATAGCGTTGCTAGGTTGGACAAACATCGGAGCTTGACCATCCTAGCAACAACCACTTCATGCTATCCACATTCCTTCATTTGAAACACGATTATTCTATATCAGGTGGACAGATATTTAGTCATTGTGCATTTGACAAAGAAGCGTGCATAAAATTTGAATACATTACGAAAGTGGTCTATTGGAAAACAAAGAGTGATTTATGAGGTGGATTTACAAAAAAAAAAGGAGAAAAGGGAATATTTCGGGATTTTCGAAATAAGATTTAAAAAGAGACGTCGGGAAGGGAAAGAAAAAGAAAACATGTCACATAGAAAAAAAAAATCATGAGCACGTTTCTGAATAGCCTACTTTGAGGAAAACTGTTGCTTTTATGAACAGCCTTGAATGGCGTGCATTGTCGGGTTATATTGAAATTATTATGTGTTTGATCTTGCTTTCAATAGCGATCTGGTTTATTTGTCCACAAGTCTTTTATGTTTTATAATGCTAAGAGATATCCATGGTAACACATTTAGAGCGAAGTCCCTGGTATAAGTTTTCTCAGGAAAGAGATAAAGAGTGAGAGCGAGAAAGAGTCGTAAATATTCAGAATTGAAAGAGAAACGCCTTTAAATCCAAATTCATCATCATCATCACGGGGAGGGGGGGGGGAAGAAATCGAAATTCGTGGAAGAAGTTTCTGAAGGGAAGGGATAAAGAGGGAGATAAAGATCGAGAAAGAGAGAGAGAGAGAGAGAGAGAGAGAGATGTTTCTCTGTGGACTTTCTTAGATTTATTACTTTCTACGCATTTGCTATTTCAATAATGTTTAACTATAAAATGTTTAATATTTCTATTAATTTTCCTCTAATTTCGCTCCTTTTATGAATCTTTATACGTTGTAATGTTGCAATTCATTATTTAAATGTTGTTGACTTATATTCATGTTGCAAATGAAAATGAATTGAATTAAATCGAATTTTGAGAGGTATAGAGAGAAAGAAACAAAGAAAGAAAGAGAGAGAGCGAGTAAAGGGGAAGAATGATATGTGAAAGGCATGAGAGAGAAAATAAGAAATGTGTTATTTGTATATGCATTGGTATGTATTTCTGAAAGAGAGAAGGGAGAGAGGGAAATATAGCTTCTCCAGAGTGTCTGTGGATATACATGCGGTTTTTTTTTTTGATAGATGGGGTTACAGTTGTGTTTGTGTGTGTATGTGTGTGTTCCTCTGTATGTCAGATGAGCAAAGTGCTTGTGCATTCGCGCTTGTGTGTTTATGTATGTGCCTTTAGTTGAGAATGGGCTGTATATTGTGGGTGTGTGTGTTGGCGTGGGTTTGTGCATGTATTTGCGTGTAAGAAATAGAGACACAGAGGAGAGAGAAAAGTATACGAACAAGAGTGTGTGTATATGTTCTGTGTGTACATGTGCTTTTTATGTATGGAGAAATAAAGATAAGGGAAGGAAAGAACTGCAAATGAGAGAGAGAAAGAGAGAGAGAGAGTGAGACAGAGAGAGGGGGAGGGAGAGGGAGAGGGAGTAGGAGAGAGAGATAGACAGACAGAGAGAGAGAGAGAAACAGGGAGGTATACAACGGGACAGACAAGAAGGAGTTTCTAATTACACACAAGGACATGGTCATGCGTATATCCACAACCATTTACGTCTCGACATAATATTGACTACTGCATTACCATTGTAACGAATCGAGACAAAAAAACATGTTCATTGTATATCTGTATATAGACACATCATTGTCGGGCCGGGACATAATGGCTACTGGCGGCATAAAGCCCCGGTCACATAGGACCCCGGAAGCAACACGATTCACCCCGACTCGTTGTTCTGAGGCAGTTAACTGTGAATTAACAAAGAGTCGGGGTNTTCAATATGTCAGCCTTCGGCCGTCGCAATTTACATACGTTTGTGAGTGCGTGTATATGGGGAGGGGGCTTGAGAGAAAGAATAATGGCCCACAATATACTGAAAAGAGGAAAATGAACAAAATTCATTCAATACAAACTGATAAATGAAGGCACCTGTATTATATTCACCAAGCAATTAGGGAATGCAGTGACCACGAAATAAAGAGAAAACTGTACCAATCATTTCAATTATTTCACAAAACAGGAAAATTTATACACCGGGTGGTTGTAAACATGACGTCAATTAGATAGAGTAGGAAAGATAGAAAGAAAAAGCCAAAGGATGCGGAAAGAAATTATGATGAGATATTTTTTTTTCCGGGGAGATTGAAATTTTTGACCCAGTTTTTGTGTCGGCCGATATTGGGGTCATTTTTTCAGAGTTTAAGAATGTTGAATAAGTAACTGTTATGCATTCTATTACTTTTATCACTATATTCAATGATTTTGTCTATTAAATTTGTCTGAACCGCTTCTTAAAGAATTCAACAATTCATCATACACATTAATGCAATCATTCGTTTCTTTGGGGGCGGTTTGAAAGTTAGCAAGAAAACATGTGATATTCAGATATTTTTGATAATTCACTTCAATGTAATTTTGTAGTATTTTCATGAAAAGGGTGAAAAATTTCATGAAAATGTGTTTGGATTTTTTTATTCAATAACTTGATTTTGATTTTGTAGTTCAATTTGATTGGTTCGGTCGACCGGCTAAGTAAAATGATATACAAAAACACAAATTTAACAAACAACTTTAACAAACAATATATTGAAAGTTCAATGTTCTCGGGTGTAGTTATTGACATATTTTGAAAACATATATCAAATATTATAGGAACAAATGATTTTTGGGACTTCACTGAAGTTTTAAAAGCGAGTAACATGACTCCGTTCACAAGCACACAATCCTTTGCGATTAAGCCCCGGTCACATAGGGCCTAGGAAGCAACACGATTCAACACGACTCTTTGTTCAGAGGCGGTTAACTATGAAATAACAAAGAGTCGTGTGGCATGGTGTTGCTTCCGGGGTCCTATGTGACCGGGGCTTAAAGCTACGTTGTATAATTCGAATGGAACATAAATATTTCATATTTGTATCAAATGGGAGAGCTGTATTTGCATTTCTCGTAATTATTTATGCGTGATCCTTTTGTTACATTCGATCGCATGTGCCTGAACTTTGGTCGTGTGGTCTATTCACAGATTCAATACAACGTAGAGTGGCGCCATTTTCTCGTCATATACAAACATGGTCATTATAAAAACATAGAATTTCATAAGATATGAAGCATTTCCCGGTATTGTAATCATGACTTGGTGTATTTGTTTAATGATTAATGGGATTTATGTTCGTGAGTGTGTCTTATCACGAGCATACAAGAAACATTGCTTTTAAATTCACCTCCGACAATTATCCTTATGAGTTTGAAAATATGCCCTCTCTTTATAAAAATGTAGATGCATTTGAATGATCGTCTCGTCGATGTAATTTTTTATGTAACTTTAGAAAGTTATGTTTATTTTGTGGTTTGTTTGTTGGATTGTAATTATTCTTTGATTTACTGAACAATTATTATGCGTTTCAATATGCATGTTTATTTACGTGTTCATCTATTTGCTTTATCAATTGTCTGTTTGATCCGTGGTATGAATCTACCGTCATATATCTGTTAGTGGTTTTATACCAGCCGGGATATTGCTATTTCGAATCATTTTGATTCCATAACCTAAGCATGTGTTACAATCTGAGGGTGTTTTGTGATCATGGAAAAAGACACAATTTCGCACTTTGTATAGACTTTCAGAATATGACGCAGTCGGGTGAATATTCAATCAACAAATCCTTCATGACGTCATAACACTATTCAAAAGATTATAAATGCATTCAGAAAAGGTTTGAGTATTATTATGTCTATGGACTAATCGTGCACGGTAAATATACAAAATTCTTGTAACGATAATAGCATTTTCCGCGCCAGTAATTCACAATAAAACTTTCAAGGAGAAAAAGCGGGTATTTTTGTATGAAGGTATGTTTGATTTTCAACTGCTTCCTCTAATTTGCTTATTTGTACACGCTATGATTTGGAAGCCATGTCTAAAATGATTGTCTGTTTCTCTTTGTGCTTTCTATAGGTTTGAAGGTGTGTTTTCTGGTGTAAAGGACCCGGCCGCCATGCCATGGAGTGCGTTTCAAATACTTCGGCGGTGTGTTCGTGTCACAGAAGATGCCGTGTGGATCAATTGTCCAGCGTGCGGGGCGCGCCGACAAGACAAACACAACTCGACAACTCAACAAACGCACGCACCGTGATTTACCAGGTGACGTCACCGGTGACGCGGAGTTGTTGGAAGTCGCCAAATCGCGGTGAATTGACTCATTTCTGCTCCTGCCTCCACCGACGGCGGAGCTTGCTGAAGAAGTGGTCGCGAAGGCATCGGGAGGGAGTGTCGGAGAGGAAAGGGGAGGTCGAGCGGGGCGATTCGCGCTCACAGAATCAACGATTATGCGAAGATGTACATGGAGATAAGTCGCGAAGTGAAAGTTTTCCACCATTACACCTGAAAAATACCTCTCCGTTAAACCCATTGAATGACATCAGACAAGTCAACAAAGCGAGGCAGGGTATACAGGATTATAGGACACCGCACAATGTGAGTGGGTTAACTGAAACGCTGCGAGGTGATATGTGTTTAGCAGTTGACATGTCCAGTAAACTCTCGCGATCGAGACGCGTGATCAACGAAGTCAACGTTGACTGCAGTGGCGCTGTGTCGACAACGCCACGGGTACCACGGAGCATGGACGGGGCGCTCGACGACAGCGACGACGACGTCCAAATTCAATCACGGCTTCGATTACAACTTCATTCATGCCCGGATATAACACCCGGGCGTCTTGTGACCGATTTGGCAAACTGTGTAACTCGTGCGACCACCGCGCACAAGATACAACGATTACGCGGCGGGCACAGCGCACGGAGGGTCGACGCACGACACGACTCTCAGCATGAGTCTCGAACCCTAAATCCAACCACGCAACCAACATTCCACAGGTGGGTTTACCTGCTCCTCATATGCATCATGGTATTACCGATCGAGAGTTCGTCCGCCTCGGGCCTACCCTATCAAGGCTCGGTGGTCGAGGAGCCCGGGCACGAGCCCGGCTACAAGCAAAGCTTCTATCAGAACTTACCGCCCAAAGCCGTCTACGAGTCCGTCATCATCTGCCTACTCGCCGTCAGCGCGTTCATTGGCCTCATCGTCTGGGTGCTCAAATCGAACTTCGAAGAACGACAGCAGAAACGAATGCGACGCGAGGCCTCACTCCGAGAAAGAACAAGTTCTGTCGCTTTTCTAAAGACATGACAACAGTATTGGCACTCTTTATTTCGCACCATGCTCACGTTTAACTTTTACCATAGCGTCGTCAACTTACATTTTTCTTTTAAACATTACTTGGAATATTCATTATTTTCTCAGCATTATACTTTGTAAACTATAGTTGACCGCGGTGAAGGAAACATATCTCGATTTTCATGATTTAATGGGCCAGTACATTGATATTTGTCAAACGTATTCGTTTCATATATTCGTCGAAGTCGCTGTTTGGTCGCACATATTCTGTATCAACGTATATTTCTTAGGGAATTCGTCGATGTCGCTGTTGGATCGCAGTAAAGTCGTGTCAACAGTCCTGTGTCCTATTTCTGTGATTCTGTGATCTCGTGGAATTTTCAATCTTGGAATATTATCGTGATTTTAGTTTCAACGATTTTCGTCATTATTCGTCCTTATCGCCATAATTCAATAGAGGCTGGATGCTAATGTGAAACAACATGCTAAATTGGAATCGCTGTCATTAATGTTTTTGATAGAATTCAACCGTCGACCTCATCTATGAATTGAATGTATTTCGTGAACTCGTCTGTGATACGCCAGGAAATGTTTGTATTTTTACGAAGATTTCTTCTTTCGATCTAGATTTCACCAAACCATATAATGGAATTATGGACCTTCATCAGTGCATCGATATTCTATTTCATTTACTGTCTGGTTTTTCATCACGTCCGTGGTATCTTTGTTAATCATCTACAAAGTGATTTCCATTAATTGAGTCTTAATTTCAGCTCCGCATGCATCACACATTTTGTCATCTTAATCGAGAGAGGGAACAACTGGACCTTGCACAAATGTATATCAATAATTTTAATACGTCTATTTACCACCTGTAACGTCACCATCCAAAAGACGTTACAAACGATCAAACTGTAACCTCAGTCCGAAGTATTGCATAAGGTCCCAATTGGCAGGCTTACAAATAGATTCAAATTCATGCACATTTTTCCAAACGAGAGGAGTCGCTACGAAATCCAGATTGTATACATTACTTGTTGCTATGTCGGGCATGTCTTGGCAAAAAAAATCGGGTCGTCTGGAACACCATTATTCTAAATGCATGAAATTTGAATTTGTTAAGACTTATCAAAATAATTATGAGTACGCAACCAGATAATTGAGATAACACTCGGGAAAGGATTCTAATTTTGAGATTCACCCTTGCTCATTCGAATCGAACAAATAGAAATCAATTTGATTGTGAGAGGATGATACTATGATAATAAAATACCCTCCATGCCCGATTAATGCTTTGTATATGATATAAATCTTCTTAATGAAAATGTGTTTTTTTTTTCAAATATCTTAGACAATCATCATATTTTTAAAGTGATAGAATTTGTTTATTTTATCTGACTTTCATGTAAATCAACTATACCAGCTATACCTATCATAGTTCACTTCCACAACGCGGTCAAATTTCAATATGTGTGTACAGTATGTATACCCCAAGACCATCTTTGATAGCCAGAATGCAAATTCTTTACATTAGTTTTCTTAAGTTCGACATATAATGCAGCTTGCCCAATATAGCAGCAACCACTGAATGAAATCCACATTCCCCTTATCGACTGACGGTTATTTGTTATCAGGTGAACAAATATTAATCTACACCCCGCTTTAATATCGAAATGTGATTAATTGTAATCAGGTTAACAAATATTAATCTACACTCGCTTTAATATCGAAATGTGATTAATTGTAATCAGGTTAACAAATATTTTACCATTGTGTTCTTGACAAAGATGTGTGCATCAATTTCGATGACATTGCAAAAGTGTTCACTTAAGATAATTAATTATTGGTGATTACGTATGAGGTGTGGGGTGTGACTTCAACAAAATGATATCCCCGTGTCCTTTCCTTATGAGGACTATACACCCACTGTAAATATAATGAGCGTAAATATAGCAAGTAGTAAGATGTCACGTCGACTGCATGAACCCACTGACAAAAAGGCACGACCTTGTCTGTATGATCTTTACAAAGGATGGTGTATTTTTTTTTGGTTGTATTGTGACGTACGTTCTCTCAATAAGATCAAATTGGGCACTCAACCAAAATGTTTGATTTACTCTCAAACCATGCACGCACTGTGAGTAGGATAGACAAATTACTGGGACAAAATAAACGACTCCATTCAAGCATTCACTATAGTTACATGATCACAAAAGAAAGTCCCAGGTGCGAATCTTGTTTAACATATCTCCACAGAATGAAATGGATGGACATTTCATTTGTGTCCGTCTAGCTATTGTTGATGCTTGAATGGAGGTTCTAACACGATATAAACTATTTTCGAAAAGTTAAGTCGAACGCAATTTCAATGGTTCTTTGTAATGCTATTGAAATCGGAACCGGCTTGTCATTGTTGTGTCCGCACAGTTGAATACACGGTGTACGGATCTATTGTCTGCGTTCGACTTAACTTTTCGAAAATAGTTTATATCGTGTTNTCTGCTCACAGTAACACCACAAACTCAGATCCAGGGGCGCGGTCACACTTTTTAATTCGTTGTCGACATAATATCCAGCATAAATTGGGTATATTAGGCGCTCCCTGTGCGTAGAAAGACGCTGTGAAGACGTTGTAGTAACGTTGAATATACATTCCGCTTACGCACGTCGTTCGCACATTCTAGCATTAGCCAGACCTGTATCCCGATCGTGAGATCGAGCCTCTCTTGTTCAATCAAAACTAGGCATAGCCTACGCAAAATGTTGCACAAAGTCAACAACTTCCATATCAGCATTGACAATTGTTTTATGCACGCAAAAGAAACTGCATTCCCTTTTGTTCTATGGGGAAATGTTGAACAGATGTCACACCTGATGTTCCCTGAAATAATAGGGAAGCTATTTG
The DNA here is from genome assembly GCA_036244855.1 of Temnopleurus reevesii. Taxonomy (NCBI): domain Eukaryota; kingdom Metazoa; phylum Echinodermata; class Echinoidea; order Temnopleuroida; family Temnopleuridae; genus Temnopleurus; species Temnopleurus reevesii. The sequence continues at coordinate 18,118 of BQKZ01008917.1, forward strand.
TATTTTGATAGTGAGGCTAGTGTGAATGTTTGAATGTATTTTATTTATATTGTCCAAATCTTTTGTCCCTTCAGCTTATAGTCGTATATAGACAACGATTTTTCTCATAACGAATTTCTCTAGAATTAAAACGAACTCCATTCATAAATTGAAAAAGAAAACCGTTCCAATAGTATAGATAAAACGCCATTGGGATATAAACAATTAATCATTTGCTAGTCATAGGAATACAAACCTTCAATTGATTTGTTTTTCTCTACCAGCAATTATGTCTTTCTAATAATTAGATGTTTTTTCATAGAATGTACGATCGCCTCCCCAAGGTTGCGAAGCAACATTTGGATTATGTGTCGAATTATATCATTTATGTGGTACAGGGTTTTTTTTTCAAGGCTATTGCTCCAAACTATTAGCACAAACACAGGACAAATGTTACCACCCTTTTGGTTATATACCCTTCCATGCCATAAGTATTGCAACATAGCAAAATTACGTTAGTTTTCCATTGATTCACCTGTCGTATTTTTCTTATTTTTCCTTAAATGTGAAAAAAAAAACAAATATCTATGGTTGAAATTAAAGTGTCATACACGGTTTATGAATTATGTAGGGTAATACCATTCTTAATTCAGTTATGCCCTAGGTACCAAAGACCAAAGACGACAAAGGAAGAAAATTGCAATGTCTCGACTTGCAGATTAGTCAACGGCTTCTCGCAAAATTGTTTTCACTTTCTTTAAATTGAACATATTCCATGACTTGTTGAATACTTCTGCTAACAAAAAGTATCAAAATCTATACCCCCATATAATGTAAAATAAAATAGCCAATCTTAGTTGAAGACGTCATTCTCAGTTCCTTCAGGGCATGTGTTTGTTATAAATTTATGGGACATCGTGTATTGGCCATGAGGTTTTGAAGATGAGTAACATAATTCCAAAAAGTTATCGTTCTTGAGTACAGAAACTAATCCTGAGATAACCTTTTTTCTTCATATGGCCAGCGCATGATATTGATTTATACGTGTGTCCTGAAGGCAATACTTATGGCATGGGAGGGTACTACTCAAACGGGAATTAAATATTATTTGGGGGGTATGTTCTTTCTTAACTCATATCGTGGTCTTTAATTCCAGGAAAATTTGACAGTGCATTCACTTTCTTCTATAATTGTCATGTCAATCTACATTTATTTGATTTAACTATTTATTGACACCACAACTGCTCTCAAAATCATTTATTTCACGTATCTCTCATATTTGCTTTGTTTATGACAATCTATTTTGCATCAATTTTCGTCATTTACTGTTTGGGGCTTCATACATGCATGTTTAACCATACAGAAATATTAATAGACAATGTTCGAAATTATGATATCACAAAAATAATTTAGACGAAAACACCACCGATTAGGAAGTGAGATATGCGAAGACAAATTTCATATAAATTTGTGATGGATTAACAAAACTGTTGGTATCGCTAAATAACAAAAATGAGTAAAAACGCCACCGAGTAGGGATAAGAAATATCAAAACACATTTTAACATGTGAACTTCAAATGGATTAGCAAAGAGGCCGTGTGATTGCAAATGCCAAGTGCGAATTAATGTCAGAGGAAACGTGTTTCAAGAAAAAGATTTAATGTTAGCAAATTTGTGCATGCGAACTTTACATGGATTAGCAAAGGGTCATGTATGATTTCATATACCAAGTACAGAATTAATGTCAGAGGAAATTTGTTCAAAGATTAATGTCACCAAATATGTAAATGGGTTAGCAAAGGGGCCGTGTGATTTCTAATAACAAGTACGAAATGAATGTCGGAGTAAATATGTTTCAAGAAAGAGATTAATGTTAGCAAATTTGAACATGCGAACTTTATATCGATTAGGAAAGGGTCATTTATGATTTCTTATACCAAGTACAGAGTCAAAGTCACATGAAATTTGTTTCAAGAAAAAGATTGATATCACCAAATTTGTAAATGGATTAGCAAATGGGCCTGTATGATTTTTAATACCAAGTACGAAATAAATCTCGGAGTAAATATGTTTCAAGAAAAAGATATAATGTTATACAGTTTGTACATGCCAAATTTACATGTATTTATAGCAAAGGGGAATGTATGATTTCTTATACCAAGTACAGAATTAATGTCACGTGAAATTTGTTTTTAGAAAAAGGTTAGTATCACTAAATTTGTATATGGATTAGTAAAGGGGCCGTGTGATGTCTAACACCAAGTACGGCATAAATGTCGGAGTAAATATGTTTCAAAACAAAGATCACTATCCCAACCACTACATGTAGCTCCCATATTTTTCACACGATAACTACTTGAATGTATAGTTTCATAAACGAACGTTATGTCCTTTTCCACTACAATGCATACAGCCAACAGACGAGGTTGTCAGCTAAAGCCCCAGTCATATAGAACCCCGGAAGCAACACGATTCACCCCGACACGTTGTTCTGAGGCAGTTAACTGTGAATTAACAAAGAGTCGGGGAGAATCGTGTTGCTTCAGGGGTCCTATGTGACCGGGGCTTAAACTACACGGTGATGGAATATTGGTATAAACCGCTAATTAATACGTTCATCTTTTACCGGTCGATATGGTAATACGTGCCAACTGCTGTTTGTATTATGCATGCATTACTTTAAACGTGATCTTAATTGATCGCGATTTAAAATATGGCAATGTTTGCCCGCGAACAAGATTTTTAAATGTTGTTGACTGGCTCGACTGGGTGTGCTTTAAATTCACGACTGACACACAGTGGCGTTGCAATCAATAATTTAAAAGGTTTTCATAATCCAGATACAGTTAAAACCGAACGTTAGAACAAATTTTATTGATAGGTGTTTAATGAAAGAATTGATTCTGTCCGTCGCGTTAACGAAAGAGAAATCACACGAAATGGCACGTTTTATATACAGTAGCTTATCACACCTTTCCCCGTTATAATCTAAATCTAAATGTGATTGGAGATATAAAAATAAAATCTAGTTATCCCTTTAAAGGTAATTCCAAGGATGGCAACTGATATGAATAAAATAAATGAGTACATATATGAACTGTTTAGTCTAAAATTAATTTCTTATTTGATGTAACGATAAATGTTTGGATTAAAAATGAAATTATACCAATCTTGAATCTTGAATCTTGAAAGTTCACAAATATGTTATGCCTTTTCCTAAGACAGTAAGATATGGCATGGGTGAACAATGTCAGAATTATCATGATTGTTCGGAAAACGAAATATTCACAAGGTACAAAGGACTTCGAAATTTTTTGTAAACTTCCATTCAAGCGCTCAGAATGAATTGATGCGCTCAAAATAAATTTCCTTCCCTCTAGTTATGCGGACAAATGTTGAACAGGTGTCAGGTGAACTCTTCATTGAATAGAAGGCTTGAATGGAGTTGTTTACTTTGTCAAATTGCTTTCTCCCTTCAGCTCACAGTAATTTCAATAAATATTCAAATAGAAGCACTCTAAACTCCCCCCCCCCCATTCTCTCTTCTTTCATAGTAGCGCCATTGCAGATCCGACAGATGTTTGAAGTACATGTAGATGTTTAAATATTACAAAGTTTGACACATGTTTATTGACAAAAATTAAAAAATGCATTACCTCAAAGGATCCAATTATTGCACACAATGCATCATTCCCAGTGTGCACTTGTACACATACAATGACGAATTAAAATTACAATCACAAGGCCAGACAGCCTTGCATGCTAAAGGTATAACTATCAAAATGATGATTAATGATTCAAACCATTCGATTGTTGTATTGATAACATTTCACACAATCACCATGTTAACGTGAGAATATAATTCACATTTTTTATATGTCATATTCATACTACATATCATTTTTCGTAGTCTGATGCGGGTATACTGTTTCAATAAATAATTTAGATTGGTGGTTTTAGGTTTCCATTGTGCTATAATGCATATGACAATTATACAAATATGATAGGGTGAGATATAATATTTTGCACATTTACCCGGCTAACTCAAAATATAATTTATATTTATTATGTATCATATACATTTCATTTCGTTCTTTGTAGTCTGATGCGGGCATACTGTTTTTCACTATTCCAGATATTCAGACTGGTAGTTTTAAGTTTCCATTGTGCTATAAGTCATAAGACAATCAAGAAAATATGATAGCTTGAGATATAGAATTTTGCACATTTACCCAGTTAACGCGAAAATATAATTTACATCTTTTATGTTACATAGATATTTCATTTCGTTCTTCGTAGTCTGAGGCGGGCATACTTTTTCAATAAACCAGATATTCATTTGGATTGATGGTTTTACGTTTCCATTGTGCTATATGCATATGACAATCAAGAAAATGTGATATCTTGAGAGATAACAATTTGCACATTTACCCTGTTAACGCGAAAATATAATTTGCATTTTATATGTATCATATTCATATTAATTTCATTCTTCGTAGTCTGATGCGGGCATACTTGTTTCAATATTCCAGATATTCATTTGAATTGTGCTATAGGCATATGGCAATCAAGAAAATGTGATAGCTTGAGAAACAAGTTTCCTGCATAATTGCCACACTAAACAAAACACATGCCCTATAATTTAAGAAGGTCGTCAGCTGTTGTCTCGCGCCCCTTTCAGAAATGTTCGTTCCAAATTCGTAATCAAATTCTGAATGTTTTACCCAAGACATATTTTGCATTTAATACGATATTTCGAATGCGAATTACATGCATTAGATTTCAAAACTAGGTAGTACACAATTGTAGCCTGTTTTGTGTGTAATATTCATTCCCTGAATTTAAGAAAATTTTGTTGTTTAAGGTTAGCCAATATGTTCTGATTGAATATTTGTCTAATAGTGTGTTGTTCAAAAGTCGGAACGTGCATGCCAATCAAAATCATTGTTTTATGCACGTCTTGTTAAATGCGCATATCGAGCGCGAATGAAAATGCTTTGTTACAATTTGCAAAGTTGGAGTTGGTTGCAGTTCATTTTGACCAACACCCCCATAAGATATATGGACCATTGTCGGTTACAAAGGTGTTATATTCTTTCGAGGGATTATATGTCCTTAAGCCCCGGTCACATAGGATCCCGGAAGCAACACGATTCACCCAGACTCTTTGTTAATTCACAGTTAAATGCCTCAGAACAACGAGTCGTGGTGAATCGTGTTGCTTCCGGGGTCCTATGTGACCGGGGCTTTACAGATGTGTTATGAGCTACACAAAACTAAAATGGTTTGTAGAATTGCCCTAATTGCGTCCTCAAGCATAGATATAGAATACTACCTCAAAAAAAAATAGAAGATTGAGTTCATCCAAAACTAATCAGGCGTAAAATTGAAAACAGACTACTGTCCCGGTATCGTGGGAAAGTAACCTAGATTATGATGATAATAAACCATGACCCAATTGGCGATTTGAATATTTGATATATGACTGTTACGATGACGTCATGAAATTGGGGTCAAAACGCTGCAATGGGCCACTCATAGAATTTGTTCAAATTTCATGCATGCTTCTTTGTCAAACGCGCAATGACAAGCTATTTGTTCACCTGATATAAGAAAGGAATATATGCAGTGGTTGTTGCTAGATTAGTCAAGGTATAATGTAAAGCATTTTGACTACTTAACTCACCATATTTTTTACAGCTGAATATATACATGTAGTTCGTCTTGGGCCAGATCTGAATAAATTTGAATACACTATACGAAACTGGTCCTTATAAACGCACTGTGAGCAGAAGGGACATACATGACATAGGTTTGGGTCAAAGTAAACAACTTACATTCAAGAATTCACAATCGCTTGATTCACACAAAAGGAATTCACTCTCCTATTATTCTGCAGAGAAATATTCTATTCAGACTATGGGGGTGTTGCTCAAAGATTGCAATTGATCGCAAGTTGCAGTTGGTCGGTACGCGCGCCAATCAAAATCATTGCTTCATGCGCGTCTTGTTGAATGCGCACACCACGTGCGAATGAAAAATGCGCGTTGCAATTTGCAAAGTTGCAATTGATTTGCAGTTGATTTTGAGCAACACCCCCTATGTCCCACAATCTGTCATTTGATTCATTTCATTTGCCAGTTGCGAAGTACATGACATTTCCCTACGTTATATGTTATGCTTAAATAACTTTGTGAGAATAATAGGCATTTTGAATTCGACATGCATAGTTGTTGTGTCGATTACTGCATTGTATTCCCGTGGTAATTTTGGAGAGTTAAGCGAGAAAAATCAATAAAGTAAGAAATGCAAATATTCGCAATTCTTCGGTCTATGACAATAGGGTGTAAACCATGAACTTTTTGACAATAATGTTTTTTCACCGTCTCACCAGAACGACCCAGAAAATCGTATATGATAGATTAGGATCATGCACAGCAGTTTGTGGGTCTATTATATTTGTCATATGCCCACGAAGCCATGTCAGTGTTTCATTAAAAAAATATGAATTAGGTATTTTTATTTTCTGGTTGATTAATTCTGTATCCCTTGCCAATCAATGGTTCCAAAACGCCTTCAGTTGATAATAGGGAAAATGTTAAACGTGAAATGACACAAATATGTTGTGGGACATATGGTGTGAAGTGGGTTATTTAAAGTACAAAAAATACTGGGATATTCAATCATAAAAGAATCGTGAGAAATTAGTGTCGTGATTCAGTAATACCTACAGGCTGATCCCATCTTGCTACCAAACTGGATTATATTAAACTCGAACCATGAACTACAAATGTGTTTTGTTTAATCTATGAATAAGACAGTAATGATTCAAATTTTGTTGATGCGGTTTTAGAGCAGGGTGGAATCAGTGTGTTCTTGTGACTGCCCTTTTACCATTTTTGCATGGTAATATTTAAGCACGCTAATATAGGGTTTCCCTGTTTCTTTCACACTATTTAAAAATAAATCCATTTCGAGCAATTCATGTCACTCAGAATGCATATGCTGTTTACGTGATTTGAACGAAATTGGATGATCGAACCTTTACATCACTTGAAAACAGTATAGAACATTGGTTGGTAAAATTCATATTTGCTACAAAGATTGGAAATTATAGATGCCCTTACTTTTTTAAGCCTTTTTAACCATTCTACTTCCGTCAAAATTAATATGGTGTCGTTTTACAGAATTTTATAGTTTCAATGTGTATTTGATACTTATCAAGGGGGAATAATTCACCTTTTAAAAACAAATCCGCTGAAAGAGAATTTCACATCTTAAAACTTGGAAACTGATATTCATTTGTAACGCACCATTTGAATCTGGATGGATGTCAATATTAGAGCAAGGAATATCAAATTTAGGAAGAAAAGAAATTCGATACTCGCGGTTGAAACATCCCCCTTGTCTCCATCTCCCCATCGCTCCCATCCCGAGCGCCTCTTACGGGATGCGCTCCCGTTGCTAGGGCTGCGGTGCGGTTGCTAAGGCCCGTCCCGCATCCGAACCTCCCGTGGAGAGAGTAAATTGTGCATAGCGATGCTCATCATACGACACAAGTGCTCTTATTTGAGCGAGTTATAGAAGATTCCGGGGCACTTGGAAACACAAGGGCGTGCTGACCACTGCATTTTAAATAGAGAGGAAAGAGCCACGAGAATGCTTAATGGGACAGTCACACATACACCCTGCCCCCATCCTGCTTCTGAAATTGAATTGAATAATCTGAACTGAATTATTTTAAATTCCAACCATGAACTATGAATGAATGTTTTTTTAATCAATGAATTTTTACAATTGAGATTGAGAAAAAACAATCTTCAAACATCAAATTTCAAATGGAATGAACACGATATAAACTATTCCCGCAAAATAAAGTCGGTACGTCATCGACAATAGAGTCATACGCCGTGTGTTGAACTGTGTGGACACAACAATAACAAGCCGGTTCCGATTTGGATAGCATTACAAACGAACATTGAATTAGCGTTCGCCTTAATTTTTCGGAAATAGATTACATCGTGTTAATAAGGCAGTAATAATTACAATTTCGCTGACGCGGATTGAAAGCAGGGTCGGATCAATCTGTTGGGGTGACTGACCTATAAAGGCATCGTATCACATTGTTTTCATTTTGTTTTTAATCTCAAATTCCAGATCCTAACTATCATCGGAATAGTTGATGGTATATACAATATATGCTGGTAAGATATTTGCTGCAAAAAATCGAAGTTTAGTGCTTTAATACGTGAAAAAGTAAAAATATGTAGGGGGCTTATACATATAAGCACACTCGATTGGAATTTGAGTCCGTGATACACTAAATTCGATTTTCATATATATCTTGACAGCTCATGAGTAATTTACTTTACATTTGTATCCTTTGTTGATTTTACTTCCAACTTAATATAATTAGAAAGGAAAGACAGCTTGATTTGAAATCTTTTGAATTGTATAAATGGAATGCTATAAAATATTTTTAACTCTCCTCTCCGTCAAATCGGGAGATGTTTTCATATTGGGGTAGTTTCCTGTCAACATCCATCATTAAAGCTCGGTCATACATTTATGCCTATGGCCAACGTATGACCAGCAAAGATGAATTTGAAATCTACACCATTTATGCCAACGTGAAAATAATTATGGTATAGACTTTTGTTTGTATGGCCTGCTAAGCCAGTCTTTATTCATCTTCATCAACAGAAATCACGGAATTATGATATGATAATAAATAGCACGGGATGACGCCCATATTTAAATTGAATAAAGTATTTTTCGTCCACCGAACAAAACTTAAGGGTCAATGTCTAGTAAAATACTAAGGAAATGCCATTCGTCACAGTGCAAACACTGTGAGAAGAAGGGACAAAGAACTGGGACAAAGCAAACAACTTCATTCAACCCTTCACTATAATTTCATAAACACAACGAAAACTAGCTTCCCCGCTTATTCACTTAACACATGCGACACATGTTCGACATTTCTCCACAGAATCAAAGGAATGAAAATTATTCCGTGTGAATCTAGCTATCATAATGTTTAAATGGAAGTTGTGTATTTTGTCCCAATCCCTTGTCCCTTCTGCTCATAGTGAGAATGTCGGAATAATTCGCACGGGGTAGTGTCGCTTTAAACGAAAAATTAGCGTTCGAAATTGAAGGAGGGTTTCCAATTATTAGACAATTTGTAAAGCTACTGTGAATGCCTGAATAGAAGTTGTTTCTTTTGTTAAAATCCGTTGTCCCTTCTGCTCATAGTGAGAACATCGGAATGATTTAATTGCACGGGGTAGTGTCGCGTTAAACGAAAAATCACCATCCGAAATTGGAGGAGGGTTTCCAATAATTGGGCAATTTGTTAAGCTATTGTAAATGCTTGAATGGAAGTTTTTTTTTATTTTGTCCAAATCCCTTGTCCCTTATGCTCACAGTGAGAATGTCGGAATAAATTGCACGGGGTAGTGTCGCGTTAAACGAAAAATAGCATCCGAAATTGGAGGAGGGTTTCCAATAATTGGGCAATTTGACAAGGTATTGTAAATGCTTGAATGGAATTAAACGGAAAATTAGCATCCGAAATTGAAGGAGGGTTTCCAATAATTGGGCAATTTGTTAAGCTATTGTAAATGCTTGAATGGAAGTTATTCCATTTTGGCAACATCCCTTGTCCCTTATGCTCACAGTGAGAATGTCAGAATAATTTGCACGGGGTAGTGTCGCGTTAAACGAAAAATTAGCATCCGAAATTGGAGGAGGGTTTCCAATAATTGGGCAATTTGTCAAGCGTGTGAAGGCGTGCACTGGCCGCTAGGAGCCGACCGATCAATACTTCACCTGTTCAGACCCAGCGGTGAACTTGAACGGTTCATGCACATACGGACTTTCGATTTGTTAATAAGTTATATTATTTATTTATTCATTTAGAATATATTTCAACAGGATAAAAACAAGATCAACTAAATATATTTTACATTTCCATCAAGGTACTGATTAAAACAAACAATTAACAACACAATAGATTTTAATCAATAAATTATAACATTATTACTCTGAATGATAAAAACCTGTGAATTACGACAGTGAAATTGATGACCATGATAACGGTGATCACAATGATTAAAAAAGTAAGAAGAGGAATGAAATTGTAGACGATATTAATCATAAAACAAGTAATTCGAGTATTGGCCATCGAAGGATGTTTTTTTTTATTTCTCGGGGGGGCTGTTTTATGCTCTTGTGATAAATTACCGTCTTATCACTATATTTTCGCACACCCACCCCAGTTTTACTTTACCTTCCTATAAAACCAATTATATCTAATTATATCTATCGCCGAAACTTTTAGCCAATCGACTACTGAATTTTCCAATTTCAATAGATTGTGTGCAGGGACTACCCGGTTCCAGGAATTCAATGGCTTTTGAGAAATTTATGAAAATGTAAAGATTACATACTGATTGCGATAAAGGAAATATTTTGAGGCAAATATAAGTACGTGCATATCCCCATAGCTTACACAGCTGCAAATATGGAAGAGTGGTAATATGAAAATATGATTGGCGTGTATACATAGACCAGATGGCATGTGTATATTTTAGCCGACATAGTTATTGATTATCGATTCATAATAACATAATAAATTCAATAACAGTTTCGCTTGACACTCGTGTATGATTACATCATCATTCATCCCCAAAGTTCAAGAGCAAAATAGATTTTAGTACATGACTTTTGCTGGGGGAGGGGTTTCCCATGAAAAGTGATGGTTTAAAACTAAAGTATTGACGATAATGTAAATCATAACAATAGTAATGATAATATGTCTTATTCACCCAGGGTGGCCTCTTCAGTTCTTTAATATGTTCTCCCACGAGGACCTGAAATAAAATTACCCCCAGTTTATTGGATTCAGACATGCTCGCATCAATAAAAAGTAGGCATATTTCCCCACTCCCTTTGGAGTATTCCAGCAGCGGGCTACAAATCGCTCAATGTTAAACTCTGGGCAACTACCACAAGGTAGATACCAATGTAATTGTATGTTTCAAGAAATCATTATTTTGTGTACACGGTTACATGTAAGCATATTATCGTGATTATTGTCAAAGTAAAATATTTCACCGGTCTATATTTTTACAGCAAATTTCTTGCAAATCTGCTGCTGTTACATTTGCTATATTTTCACCAAACATCAACAGTGNGGTCATACATTTATGCCTATGGCCAACGTATGACCAGCAAAGATGAATTTGAAATCTACACCATTTATGCCAACGTGAAAATAATTATGGTATAGACTTTTGTTTGTATGGCCTGCTAAGCCAGTCTTTATTCATCTTCATCAACAGAAATCACGGAATTATGATATGATAATAAATAGCACGGGATGACGCCCATATTTAAATTGAATAAAGTATTTTTCGTCCACCGAACAAAACTTAAGGGTCAATGTCTAGTAAAATACTAAGGAAATGCCATTCGTCACAGTGCAAACACTGTGAGAAGAAGGGACAAAGAACTGGGACAAAGCAAACAACTTCATTCAACCCTTCACTATAATTTCATAAACACAACGAAAACTAGCTTCCCCGCTTATTCACTTAACACATGCGACACATGTTCGACATTTCTCCACAGAATCAAAGGAATGAAAATTATTCCGTGTGAATCTAGCTATCATAATGTTTAAATGGAAGTTGTGTATTTTGTCCCAATCCCTTGTCCCTTCTGCTCATAGTGAGAATGTCGGAATAATTCGCACGGGGTAGTGTCGCTTTAAACGAAAAATTAGCGTTCGAAATTGAAGGAGGGTTTCCAATTATTAGACAATTTGTAAAGCTACTGTGAATGCCTGAATAGAAGTTGTTTCTTTTGTTAAAATCCGTTGTCCCTTCTGCTCATAGTGAGAACATCGGAATGATTTAATTGCACGGGGTAGTGTCGCGTTAAACGAAAAATCACCATCCGAAATTGGAGGAGGGTTTCCAATAATTGGGCAATTTGTTAAGCTATTGTAAATGCTTGAATGGAAGTTTTTTTTTATTTTGTCCAAATCCCTTGTCCCTTATGCTCACAGTGAGAATGTCGGAATAAATTGCACGGGGTAGTGTCGCGTTAAACGAAAAATAGCATCCGAAATTGGAGGAGGGTTTCCAATAATTGGGCAATTTGACAAGGTATTGTAAATGCTTGAATGGAATTAAACGGAAAATTAGCATCCGAAATTGAAGGAGGGTTTCCAATAATTGGGCAATTTGTTAAGCTATTGTAAATGCTTGAATGGAAGTTATTCCATTTTGGCAACATCCCTTGTCCCTTATGCT
>BQKZ01008918.1:10885-22918 GCA_036244855.1 Temnopleurus reevesii
CTCTTACCCCGATCGCCACCTCTCAAATATTCTTATTTACACGATGGTCATGCCAAGAGTTCGTCGCCCGTTTCATCGTACCCCTACCCCTCGTCATCATCTCGGCCGTCATCAGCGGGGAGAGGAGCGGAAGACGGTAGGGGAAGCCGCCGGGCGAGTAAATACCCGATGTTTATTTTTACAACCTCGGCTAATCAATGGAACTCGGCGAACAAGTGCAAACAACTATTTTTGGGGTTTGGTCTTCATCTCTCCTGATTTTATATCGGGAATATGGTTTTAGAGCCTTAATATTTTTTCAAAATTATTCATTATATTTAAAAAATGTTCATTGTTTTCACATATCTTTATATGCACTATAGTTTTGTATGACATAAGGCTACATACTACTCTACCCATGACCGGTGATCTTTTTCTGTTTTCAGTGATAACCATATGATGTTACTGAGTTAGCACCTGATGAAGGGTCACCGTTCCTACACAGATATGTAAGTAACTATATAAATAGATTCATGAAACACAATTAATGTTAACGTAAAGTCTGTGTCTGCCTCAGACAAATCTTGAATTAATTGAAAGCAGAAATTTCAGACAAATAGATTAATATAAATTGAAGCAAATTAAACAATTTGACAAGTTATGAATACTTCCGTGACATAACAGCGACTGTTCATGCGTATTGGTTAGTTTTGATCACGTATTATGACGTACGTCAATCAGTTTTCTTTGTTAGATATTATTGTTTCAACACCCCCTTTCAACGCCCCAATTTTTTGTTGTCTAAAGAACGATTTTCGTCGGTGAAATACTGTGTGCGGATGTATGCAGGTACATTTATTAATCATAACTCTTGCACGTTCAATACAGTAATATGCGTCTATATCGTTTAAAACTTATTATTAAAAACGGTTATAATTATAAGTCACCAGTCAAGAAGTGCATGACATACGCCATAACACGTGACCAAATGTTTTCAATTTGCTTTAATTTAAACATTAATTTAGTATAAGTAAGAAAAAATAATTTTATTCATTGTCCCTTTTGGTTCAGACTCTTTTTATATGTTTTTCTTTAAATAATTTGTTCTGTTTTTAATCAGCGCAGACAGATGACGTCTTTAGAAACATAATTGCATTGTTTTGGTTCTGCCACATAAACTAATGACGTCACTGGATCAGATACATTCGGTTCTAACATTTTCCCCTTGCAATATGACATGACAAAAACATGAGTTATTTAATTGAAACTGCAATTTTCATCACCATGAAACAACATCTGACACGTACCCCCATATGAGAATTTGAATGATTTTTTATCATCCGATCATTTGTGACATGAGCATTCAATTAAGACACTCTTTTTCACTCCAGACAATATTACTGATTACCTGCAGTTGATTATCTTAATGAATGTGTCAAAGCATGAACTTTGGGTGCACTTTATGATTGTCTATCTGGTAAGTCTTAAAATTTCGTAATTTTAAAGCTAAATAATTAAATACAAACCCTCGGTAATGGAATGTCTTGATCTCACTATTAAAGACGAAGTCTCACGAATTATTACCGTCCACCGAAAAGGACGCGTAAACTTAATGCAGTTTTCATTTAAAAATCCCACCCTGCTCAAGCAGACGACAAACAGAACCTCGCACTTTGGACAAATAAAAGCGCGCGAATTCAATCCATCTACGGCAATCGCCCGTTTCGTCGCGTAATACCGACCTTGTCAGACGAGTCAGGCCGAATTCCGGCGCGCGTGTTCGCAGCCGAGAGAGAGGACATTATGTTAATCGATTGAATGTATCGAGCGATCACGATACTTTGCGCGTCGTCTGTCGCGAGTCGCGGCCTCCTTTTTATTTTTCGCGCCATTTTGATTTGGAGGGTAAATACGAGAGGGGTGAAATCGTAATGTCCAATAACCACAATAATCACAGAAATCCGCCGTTTCACGCATTCCGATTGCCCTATTCCGTTGCTTGTTACATGCACGAGCTGCAATCTTCCATGGTACTATAGTCAGCATGGTCAGCAGATTCATCGGACAGTTCTCAGGCCACAATTACACATTTGCGTTCATAGCCATCGTCTAGCAAACTTTCGTAAATATGAAAGACTTTCCGTAAATGCAGACATACGGAGGAAGACGATTGAGCAATGTAGGATCTGCTCAGCTGACATTTTACCCTTTACTGTTTTAGTTCATTCCCCAGAAATATGAATAGTGAGATGCAGTTTTGCTAAAAGTATGGAATTTGGAATTTATTCATTTGAATGTCATCGACATATACGGCTAACATTTTGTTCTGATTACATTTTTTTTCATAATTATACATTGTGTTATGTCAAACAAATTATACAACATAAAGAAAATATGAATGATTTGATTACAATAATGAACCAATTATATGTTAGATAAAATAAAGTATTACCACAACTCCAATATTGTCTTGAAATAGTCTCTAGGCAACGCATTTTAACTATTACAATGCCAATTCATTTTTTTGTTAGTTTTCTCAATGTATTACTCCAATTTTTAGATCATCTTGGCAATAGCCTATGTGATCAATTTCTATTTTTGTATCAACCATATTTATATGACATCTGCATACACTTTCCAACAGTGCAATTTATAAAATGTTTCATCACTTGTTCCACTTTTATGTATTCTGATTCTTGCCATGACTCAATCTGATATTTTAGAAGAGGAGGTTGAAAATGACTCTACTTATATGACCCCAAAAGATTTTGCACATAGAGAAATGAACAAAACCAATGCCTTTACACTCTTACACATAAATTGCCGCAGCTTGCCAAAACATTATGATAATATAATGGAATTACTCTCTTCTCTAAAACATTCGTTTGGCTTGTTAGCTTTTACTGAAACGTGGCTTGACGAGCTTGTAAGAAACAAATATTATATCGAAGGCTATACTATAGAAAGCAAATCACGAAGTGTTAAGAAAGGTGGAGGTGTTTCATTTGCAATCAGAAATGATGTGAAATATGTATTACGCAGTGACATTTCTATATTTAACCCCATATGTGAAAGTCTTTTTGTAGAAATTTTAAAACCTGGTAAGAATGTTATCATTGGAGTGTTCTATAGACCACCCGATCAACCTAAAACCAATTTTATTGATATTTTACGAAACATTCTGATTAAAGTTCACAGGGAGAAGAAAGAATGTATATTTGTTGGAGACTTCAACATCGATTTAATGAAAATTGACTTAGAAAATCATTGTAATGAATTATTGGAAGTGTTTTATACTTTTTGTTTTTCTCCTTTAATTACTAAACCAACAAGAATAACTGAATCATCAGCAACTCTTATAGACAATATTTTTACCAACAGTTTGTGCAATGTTACTCCAGGAATATTTACTTTTGAAATAGCTGATCATTTACCAATATTTGCTTTATTTGATTTTAAAGGTATATATGATCAACAACCTGATGTATACAAACATGTTATTAATGATTCTAATATAAACTATTTTATTAATGTCCTCTCCACAGTTGATTTTGTTAATCTGTTATCTGCATGTAAAGATCCTGACACAATGTTTACAAAATTCATGGATTTGTTTTCTGAGAAGTACAATGATTGTTTCCCACTAAAAAGAAATATTGTTAATAAAAATAAAAAACCCTGGTTTACCAAAACTCTGAAAAAGCTATGTTCAAGGAAAAATTACCTGTATAAGAAATTCATTAAAAACCCGACTGAATATAGAAAACAGTGCTATTGCAAATTCCGAAATGCTTACACTAAACAAATTCGTGATGCAAAAAAGAACTATTACTCGTCAAAATTCAAAACATTTAAGGGAAATATAAACAAAACTTGGAAAACAATCAATGAACTTCTTCAGAGAAAAAAGTCTTTGAAAAATGCCTCTGTGTTTAAGCATAACAACACTACTTTAAGTAATTCTAAGGAGATTGCTGAACATTTCAATGATTATTTCAAAGATATAGGACACAACCTAGCATCTGTTTATGACAGCCAGACAAATGCTGAATGTGTTTCTTTTCTCAAAAGTACTTTTCCCCATACGGCTTATTTCTTTCCTATCACTGAAAATGAAATCATTAACAATGCTATGTCTTTTAAAAATGGCAAAGCTCCAGGGTTTGACAATATTAATTGTACTGTAGTGAAGAGAATTATTCACATCATTTGTAAAACATTGTCTGATATTTTCAATGCATGTATTGAGCAAGGTACCGTTCCTCAACAAATGAAAATTGCTAAGGTAATTCCTGTTTTTAAAAAGGGACAAAAGGATGAATTTTCTAATTATAGGCCTATTTCATTACTCCCAATTTTCTCAAAAATTTTTGAAAAATGCATTTATAAGAGATTACTAAATTTTCTTGATAAAAACAACATACTTTTTAATAAGCAGTTTGGGTTTAGAGCAAAGTTTTCCACTAATCATGCATTATTGGACTTTATCTTACAAGTTTCCAAGGCAATTGAAAATAAAGAGATCATTATTGGTGTATTTCTGGATTTCAAAAAAGCTTTTGATTCACTTAATCATGATATACTATTTGCCAAACTTTATCATTATGGTATTCGGGGTATCACTTTAAATTTATTTCGAAGTTATTTAGACAACCGCAAACAATTTACTGTTTTTAATTCACAAGATTCAAGTCTGCAATCAGTCTCATGTGGCATTCCGCAGGGATCAATCCTTGGACCCCTCCTTTTCTTAGTCTATATCAATGATTTATATACTGTATCACCAGACCTAAATTTTATATTATTTGCAGACGATACAAATCTGTTCTATAAACATAAAGACAAAGAAGTTCTATCCCAAAATATGAACCAGGAACTATGCAAAGTAAGTAAATGGATTAAAGCTAACAAACTTCAATTAAATTATGATAAAACCCAATTCATGTTATACAATTACCCCAGAAATACTTCTAGGGATATTAGAATATACATCAATGACACCTTAATTAAGCACACAAACACTACAAAATTTTTAGGTATCAGCATAGATGAAGACTTGAAATGGAAAAGTCAAGTGTATGAAGTTTTACGAAAAGTCTCCAAAACTATAGGTATCATGAGCAAATTAAAAGATGTTTTACCCCAAAATATTTTGTTTATCCTGTATAATTCACTCATCTTGCCATATTTGTCATACTGTAATATCATATGGGGTTCATGTAAACAATACTTAAGAGAACGTATTCTTCTTTTACAAAAAAAAGCAGTTCGTATCATTTGCCACATGTCATTTCTAAGCCCCAGTAAACCACTGTTTAAAAAACTGAATGTTCTCCCAATATCATTATTGCATGATTTTCAACTTTGTGTCCTTATGTACTCATATTATAAGAAATTATTACCACCAAATTTTGTTAATATATTTCAAAATAATAGTGATATACATAATTATAATACAAGAATTTCCAATGATACGCGGGTAATATATGGCCGATCATCCTTTTCACGTGATATATTTTTATGTAAAGGGCCAGCCTTGTGGAACAAATTGCCCATTGAAATAAAACAAAGTGCAACAATAAGCAGCTTTAAGCGTAAATTAAAATCTCACCTTATGCAGAATTTTTAGCAGTATTGTAATTCGTATAACTTTATTTAGTTGATACATAATATGTCCCCCAATTTGTATTCTGTTGTATCTATCTATGTGTATTTAGTTGTAACTTGTAAATTTGTAAGGATCATCACCCTATAAGTTTTTCTAACTTTATTGATGATCCAGTCACTTCATAGTTTCTTTTATGTAATTTATTTCTCTTGTTAAATAATGTTCTATTTTTGTAATTGTGTATGTTTCTTTTTATTGAAGTGATGAATAAATTTCAATTTCAAATTTCAATGTAGAAGGCCAACGCCTGGTTACAGAAAACACAACATTAGGACAAATTTACCATAGATGGTAGTTTTCACCAAAGTGTGCATTAGCATATCAGTTGGAAGGATTTAACATAAACTACATTAATGATATAAAGTTGTAAGTTTACACAACAGACCTCACTTTTTGAAAAAATATAAAAATCATCACGTAAATATTCTTCAGTATTCTTCGACTGTTATTTTATTTTAAATGATTGATTTAAGAAACCGTTTTTAACCCATAAATGCATATTTAAAAAAATATTCAGAATTTTAAATATTAATGTAATGTACTTGCACCCATCTATTCATCGACTTAAAGGAAAATGTTCTTTGCGCTAAAAGTATGAAAAATAGGGTCTTTTAAACAATAAGATTTAACACCACGTGACTGAAATTTGCCAATGTGCATGGGAAACTCTGTTCAGTTATATAACCGAAATATTCATAACTTTCTTCTTTATTGTCCGATTTTTCTGTTTGAATCAAGGCTATATTTTTCTGACCCAGACCAAGTCTTGAATGAATTGTCCCGAGTTGGAGGTGTGAATTCCATCGTATATTGTTGCATTGGGTAGATCTGACTTAGTGTTCATTGTAATCTTCGAGCTTAAAAACTTGCTTGGATCATTTTAACAGAGGCTCTACTAAAGGCAACGTTCCATTTTTTTTCTCTTTGTCAATTTGAAATCGGTCTCATGGTCAAAATCAATTTCCTCCCTTCATCATCTCCTTTGTTCCTCAGCCACGCGACCAAAACCCCATCTACTTTCTCCTTATTTACGGACACCCATTACGTAATCCCATACACCAAACATCATTTAACATCTTTAAGCTTATCGATCCTGACATGGGCACAGAAAGTATGTATGGGTGCTCGCGTGCCCCCCTCCTTCAAATTATCGACCATATAATCCGATTTTTATTTCATTTGTCTGTGCTATATTGGGATTGAGTAGTTTTTCGGGCTTCTTTGTCAGAAAGAAAACAAAGGTTTTTGGCCGATGCTTTGAGGACAGGAGGGACGAACACAAATGCTGGATGTGGTAAATTAACCGTATGGTTTAGAAGTTCTATTGGTATATGCATATATCTCTATGGTATAGGTACGTAGTTACTCGAACAAGGAGCACTGTTCGTTATTTCGAATGATCCTGGTTCTTAAACATCCATGATCCAGAGATTAAAACCCATTGGGAATGAGCCTTCTCGGCCTTCATGGGATATTCGATTATGTACTTCGCACCTGCAAAATAAATAAGATCTAGTATAATATAACAACGTTTTACGTTGTGTAATTTTCCAAATGCCTGCTGTTATGAAGGTGAAATTTTTAGAAAATAAATGAAGATATGAGTAATCGACAGCTTGTATAATAAATTAATTCAATGTTTATGAAAATATTTCATTTTGAATGATTTTAATGGTATATCGTACAATTAAAGAGACATATACAATACATAGCAGCATACTCAGGATATTAACTACCTTGTTTGAAGATAATATGTAGGAACATTTGCCACGAATGAAAATTATTTTGTTAATTATTTGTGAACCGTAGGGCGTAGCCGATAATCCTAAAAGTATAAAAGCTGATAATTATAACTATGGCTAAATTCCCCAGATGATTCTCAAAACGTTTATTCCATAATAAAGAACTCATAATGAAAATGAAATATTCGCGGTCATATAATTGCTTTTTGTTTACATCAAAGGCAAATCGAAAATGGATGAAACCAAACAACCAAAATACGAAACAACTTTTTGCTTAAAAAACAAAATGGTGATTTGTATATTATATTAGGTGTGAAATTGCATAAGATAACAGATATGAAGATAAAGAAATAAGGAAGATGAATTAAAGAAAAAACAATTACACCGAATAAAAAAAACCATATATATGTTGCTACATTTTAGCTCATTGTAAGCTTTAGATAAGAAGAAACGATTTTGTTTAAATCCAAGCATTTTAAAGATAAAAATTGAGACAAATATGCCAAGGCGAACGATTTATTAGGTCACTGAAAATTGAAATGTGGTTTGTCAGTCCCATAGAAAATGCATTAACATGAATTAAACCACCGTGAAACCCAACCCCAACCACCCCTACACATGCAACCAAAGTGTGCACTCGAGTTAATCGTTTACAAGTGTTGTTGAAAAATCACTTCAATTTCTCTCGAAAACTCGTCATCAACACTTATCGAAAATTAGCCCGCGCGAGCCGCCATTGTTTTTTACACAACGCGATGGGGATGAGAAGGGAGAGGGTAGATAAGGAAAAAGGAAACGAAAATAGTGTTCCGCAGGGATGCTTTTTGCACCTTTACTTGTTTTGTCTTTAATCGCCAGCAGGGAGGTGAGTTCCCACTGTCCCGACCTTCAAACGCAGCGTTGGAATCAGAATGGGGGAAGCTAACTTTTGTCTAGGAAAAGGGCATAAACAGAATTAATAACACTTTATAAAAATAAAGTGTGCCATAGCACAATAGATGTATGACATGTTTTGAATTGTGTGGATATAACCATCGTCAGCCGGTCGCGGTTTTATCTAAATTACACACAAGAGAGAATTGAATTTAACCTAATTTTACGGTAATGGAGAAATTAACTTTCGTCTACGAGAGAATTCATAACATTTTCGAAAATAAAGTGTCTCATGGGACAATAGATATATACATCATGTATTAAATATTGCGGACATAACAATCGTCAGCTTGTCTTGGTTTCAATAGAATTACAAAGGAGCATTGAATTGGCGTTTGGCTTAATTCTAGGGAAATGGAGAATGGGGAAACTTACTTTGGATTATGATAGAATCAATAATACTTTCGAAAATAAAGTGTGTCATGGGACAATAAATATATGCGTCATATATTGAATTGTACAGAAATAGCAATCGTCAGTCGGTCTCGGTTTCAAAATTATTACAAAGGAACATTAAATTGGCGTTCGACTTAATTCCGCGGAAATAGATTCTAACATATCAAACTTGGAAGTATTAAACATTCATTGTGACACGAATCGATACCCATTTAGTATGTTTAGGTTGTGTATTGATATGTGCAAAAGTTACAGTCCTATGAGACGGTTCAATAAAAAAGAATGTGACATGCTCTGCCGATGTTACAATAAACATGCTAATCCCATTTCTTTGTTTTTCGAATTTTCGAATGTTTGCGTTGTTTTTATACCCAGGGTTCCTGCTGATACCAAGTTTTTTTCTCTCTAGAATGACACCTTGCTGAATTGTGAAGGTCTAAACCAATGGATAAAGACATAAATAAGATATTATTTAAATTGGAAAGAGATCTATAATTGTAGTCCACGTAATTGACTCAAATCAATCTAAATGCTACATTCTATAAGAAAGAATAACGAGATATTAGACCCTTGAACTTTCAGTAATTTCTGGGGTTTTTTTTAAGCGTGTATAAAGGCCGACTCACACCTCTGTGCGTCGACCCAGCGTTTTTTTGACAATGAAAGAAGTTTCCTGGACGCAGGTGATACGATGGACTGACGTTCAGCGTGGTACGAACGTTAGTCAATCGTTTAATCGAGTAGCGTTTATAATTTTCAAAAACGCTGGGTTGACGCAGGCTAAAAACGCAAGGATGTGAGCGGCCTGTAGGCAATGGAAACGCACCATTTAAAACAGTGGCGCGAACTTCTTCAGCGCGTGCTGCTACTTAAATCTAGTCCTTGAATCAGTGAAAGTCAGAAATTTGTTATCATTTTATAAACTCCTCTCTTGGCATTCAAAAGTGGATGATTTCCGATTTATCCTCATCATGAGAACTTCTCGGGGTGTCTTGATTTTCCTCTCGACCTTTTCATCCGAAAAGGATTTTTCTACCTTTATTGATGGCGCGCGTGTAGGGATTTGTCAGGGGAGATATTTGAGGGAATAAAAACTTTGTTTCTAAATGCGTTTAGAGCTGCAGCTTAAAAGGGGTTATGTTGTCCGGGCCAGATTCAAGTGCTACAAAAAGCCAAGAAAAGGAGCGGAGTTTTATAATTGATGGCATGCGCGGCAAAAGTAATATTTTGGGAAGATTGAATTACCCCGAAAATGAAAGAAATCTGGGACAAGTTGGAATTTTAAGTTCAATTCTTTTGTGTCAAATACAGGGCATGACATAACATGGATTGCTGTACAGGAGGGGGGGGGGGGTGGAAGGATCGGTGGAAGGATCAACCCCCACATTTATGGGAGTGTTTAAACAAAAATGCTTAACCACAGCCCCTTTCCCCATCCAAATGTAGCAGACCCCTCTCACTTTTCACGTTTCACAGTCCCTGCATGAATAGTATAAAGTATAGATTATTGGATAGAAAATTAAAATGGATCTTAACATTATGAAGCTCAATAAGATGATGGTATCTATATTTTTACATACTAGAAATAATGCTTCACCAAAATTGATCTGTGAAAAGAATTACACCCTTTACCTGATTGAAACTCTGCGACGATCGTAGTTTTATTCTTAAATTCAATAGTTTTGTCACTTTAGGCAACCCAAGCTGTACTAAAAAAAAACACTTTTGTAGTCTTTTTTTTTACTTTGGGATTAAGAAAGTACCATCCTTTTCTCATAAATGATATCATCTATCGAAGTGACTTCGAATCTAGAGCAATTTTTATGTTGTGAGCTCGAAATTTATGCAAGCATTATTCAATAGAATCTAGCTCATTTTTAAAGCACAATTGACCACACACAAAAAACAAGAACTCACATATTTGAGTAATGTGACACTATAATGACACAGAGTTGAGTATTTTCATTGATATATACTCACCGGTGTGTCATTATAGTGTCACTTTTTGCGACTTTACTCAGATCCATGAGTTCTTGTTTTTTGTGTGCATAAGTAGGGAAAGGTAGAATTATATTGATGATGACAAAAGAAAAATATTGAGTGAATAAAATGGGAAGGAAATATACAGTAACATTTCTTTTTTCCGTATCACCCCTGGCGTCCCAGTAGGAAAAACATATGGTTTACCATTTTTATTTGCTTAAGTTGGTCAGAAATGGGTGAATTCATTGGCATAATCTTCCAATTAAATGTAGCATGATTTGGGGACCCCATTTGTCATTATAAAAAAAAATGTATTTTTGCAACAATAGTCTAGTAGCCTCGTCCTGGAGATAAACGTGACAGACTTTAGAAAAGAAACTTGTAAATTTACAGCAAGAGTGGGCTGTAAAAAGTACGAATTATATTTAATTGAAATTTTTGGTGGTAGCATGGAAAGTATGCTAAAACTAAATGGGACCATTGTTGATTGCCGTGGAAGCTACTTAATGCCGACTCATCCCTTTGCGTTTTAGTTTGCATTCTCTCAGCGTTTTTAGGTTTTAAAAACGCTCCCCTAGCGCACAGTATACGCTGATCAGACGGTGGACTGACGTTCGGCATGCGCTCAAGGAGTGTATGTTCAACGTTTGTCCACCGTATGAACTTCGTCTTTGTGCACCCAGGGAGAGTTTTTAATTTTCAAAAACGCTGGGCCGACGCTGGCTGAAAACGGAAAGGTGTGAGTCGGCCTCTATATGCAAATTCCAGTACTTACACTTTTTAAACTCGTTGGAAGATTATGTCATCAAATTTCTAGCGACCTATAGCTGCTATCATGTTATTTCTTTTTACAACGTAAAATAACAAAAATTATAGTCCAGTTACCAATCCACTTTTTTCTTGTATCTAAATTTTGATAGATTTACCTTCTTCGCTTTGCACGAAAAATTCCATTACAAGACTCAATACATTTTTAAGAACACTGGTGGAGTACAATGGGAAGGGGGAGGAGGTCTGTAAATAAATCGAAATATCATGGCCTTGTGCTTACAAATGAGAACAAACCTTCTTACATTGCTTCCCCAAACTGCGGCGTTCTTTGTAAAGGCCCACTCACATATTTGCGTTTAGCCGGCGTCAGCCCAGCGTTTTTAGATATTAAAAGCGCTCCCTTGACCGACAGCTTTCGCAGATCAGACGGTGGACTGACGTTCGGCTTGCGCTCATGGAGCGTACGCTGACCGTCAGTCCGCCGTATGACCTGCGTCCGAGGATGGTTTTTATTTTTAAAAACGCTGGGCCGACGCAGGCTAAAAACGCAAAGGTGTGAGT
>BQKZ01008921.1:9708-22621 GCA_036244855.1 Temnopleurus reevesii
AGAAAAGTATAACCCAGACCAACACTTTTCTTGCCCATGCTGTTACTAAAATTCACGTCTGCAGAGCCAATTTCAGTCTTTAAAGAACCAGTACAGAGGAGAGGGGCAAACAAGTTTCTAAACAAACTTTAAACGCCCTCATCAAGGTATGATTCAAGGTATGAAGGTATGATCAACTGTGATAAACCTTTTCAAATTTCAAATTATCTCGTACTTGGTCCAGAAGTTATTCGCTATTTGTACTCTCAAAATTATCATACAATAATTCGCATTGTATCACTATTCTTGTACACAAAATCGTCTATTGTACTTTTCATGGAATAATTGTAGAATTGTATGTTAAGATAATACAAATCTTATTGAAGAAATCCTGAAGATCAAGAATATTTTCAATTTTATGGGTAGGATAAGTAGAGCAATGACATGGAATTGTGCTGATGTTTTCAAAATATGTTTTAATGTTGGATCATATTCAATCTTGATGCTGTCATTATCCGTCATTTTAGAAAACAAACATTAATGATTTTGTGCACATCGGCATAAATTTGAAAATTATCTCCTATTTTGCAAACAATTTGAAAATGGAAAACTGTATTCAAAAAGAAAAATACAAATATCACTTTTTTATGTTAATTGGCCAGTCACTCTTGTTGGTTTTAAATGATACTAACATTGTGCATTAGACTGAGATAGCTATAGCATACCAATTTTAATAATGATAATGAATAAGAATCTTTATTCATACAGTGCTTATTGACGAGGGCAATAGTAAATATAAAATACATTTGTAAGGTTACTACAGACAATGGTTTAAGGAACAATTGTACATTACAACACACAGAATTGAATGAAGACAGTATAACTAGTGATGGCAATTTGAAGAACAGGAGTTGAATTTGCTGCAATGTATTTCATGTCTTGAATGGGTTCATCTGTAACATAATTTTCTCCCTTCATTCTCTTATGCTAGGGAGCATCGGAGGCAGAGATCAAACGTCAGTATCGTAAGCTCAGCAAGCTACACCATCCTGATAAAGAAGGGGGAGATGCGACCATGTTCATGAAGATTGCAAAGGCTCATGCTGCGTAAGTTTAGTCTGCTGATAGGGACCCAATCAAAGCAGTTTATTTAGTGTTTCTAGTACTTATAGGAGTAGTCTCAGAGTAAGTACAGTATTCCGGCTGCATTTATCAGATTCCCTCTTCAGACTTGGGAACTATCATGAATTTAGAGGGAAAATATGATTTCTGATCATTCTAAACTATTTTTCATGTATTGGGTTTTTTTTCAAACATTTGTCTGTCCAAAATATTTGGAACACAACTTTATACATAGTTCATGTAGGTTGCTGTACATTTTCAAACTATATTTACTATTACCAAAAGGGAAAATAGGATAGGTCAAAAGGAATAATTTACATTTGCTTTTCAAAGGTAAATATCTTCCCTTTTGAATAAATGAACAGGTGAGACACCTTTTCAACATCCCCAATGATTAAAAGGGAAGGACGTTTCTTTTGGGTCCATAGAGCTATTGTGAAAGCACAAATGAAAGTTGTTTACAAGTCTAAGTAATTCTACTTGGCATGCAATTTCTTTACTGTACATCTTCTATTTTGTTAAATTGTTTTTGTTTTTTGCAGTCTTACAGATGAGGAGTCAAGGAGAAACTGGGAGGAATATGGTAGCCCAGATGGAAGGCAAGGTAATGACTTTGGAAAATTCTAATGGCAATTAGACAAACTGCATATTGTAATATCTTGAATTTTAGAGAAGATAAACATGGACATAACTTAGAATTTGCAGGAGAGCTTTAGTAAGGTTTCTTAGAGTCTCTCAAGAAAAATTTTAGGAGAGAAAAAGTGGGTCTTTATGTCATTACGTTGGGGTGACAAGGGGCTCTGTTAATCGCTCCCAGAAAGCATACAAGCGGGGCTTTAGGAGGGCAATCGCTCTTATTCTTCTTGAATTTTATTCCCTTGATAAATATGTCAAGTGTGTCATTTAGAACTGGAATGATTTTAAATATACTATTTAATATATATTCAGAGACTGTTGAATTAGCTGCTGTTCATTTGCTCAAGAGTACTTGGTAATGTAGGTTATCAAAAATACTGTGGATTCAAGGTGTTAATAATGAGGAGTACACACGAAGGTAGTACAATCTTTGAGAAGATTTTTTCAAAGGCCTTTCAAATACAAACACAATGTAGCAGATTTTAATGGGCAATTAACAATACTTCAATGGATCATTTTGAATTCTGTGGTAACATATCTGATATTCATCAAAATATCAAACACATTTGTTTCTAACTCTCACTTCCAGCTACAACATTTGGTATAGCTCTGCCTGCGTGGATAGTTGACCAGAACAACTCTGTTTGGGTGAGTCCTTCTTTCCCGAAATAAATGTTTTTCAATGAAATATGTCATGTTTCTTTCTGTGTTACTACATTGTAAAAATAATATAATAACAAACTGACATTTATATAGCACGTAATCAGGTGAACTGCTCTATGCGATTTACGTTATTTTAGCGTCTCCTAGTGCAAAGTCCAAAGTTACCATGTAAAAAAATGTATCTTTAGCTTGCACTTGAACACTTTAAGAGAGTTTCATGACCGAACTTCATGTGATAGGCTGTTCCACAGAGACATTCTAGTATACATTTAGAGATGATCAGTCCAACTGTGTAGGTTTATTGTAAATTATTTGTGTACTCTAAAAACCAGTGCCCTTCATTCCAAATGTGTAATTTGCAGAATTCTCAAGTCATGATTTGTAAGGATCAATTAGATATGTGAAATTGTTCTGCTGAACAATTTGCAAAGTTCCTAAAATGATTTATTGTGATTTATTTTCAGGTGCTCGCTGCGTATGGTTTGGCCTTCATGGTCATCCTTCCCATTGCTGTGGTGAGTATGCACATACTTTTTATGCATTACAGTCAAATCTTTCTAATGTGGCCATCAAAGGAATCAGAAAAAGGTTATGCCATTATATCAGGGTTCCTTTCCGCCTTGAAAAGCTTAAAAATAATTCCTTTTCCAGTCATAGAAAAATCAGGGAATTTGACTATTTGAAATTCCCTAAAATTAGGGGGAATGTGACACAAATGTCATTTGGTAAATCAGTATGTATAACAGAAGGTTGAAATGAGAGAATCGTGTCTACAAAGTTTCAGAATTCTGTGAATTTATCAGGGAAAATTCAAGGAAAATTGGGATATTTTGCTCTCCTCACATAGTGGGAACTCTATAGACTTCCATAAACAGGCTTTACAGCTATTTTCAAGAAAGATATTAGTATAATTGTTGCTTCTATATAGACAGATGATCACTCCACAATATCCAAATATTGCTTTAGTTTTGCCAAAATATAGTTGTGCAAGAATATAATCCATAAAGGTTAGAGTTAATGAGCTTTAATTACTGTAACATATTTTGACGTGCCGGTATATAAATTATAGCAAATTTCTTGAATTTCAGACCTTTTCGCACATTAGCATCTTGTAATTGTCACGTTTTGAAAGAACTATGCACACAAGATTATGGGCACTCTAATGAGTGAAAATTTTAGCACATTCATGGTCGCGAAATTCCAGCTTTTATTGATTTAAAGGGGAACAACACTCATAGATTAAATTGCTATCATTAAATGAAGGAAAATAAGATGAACAAACTGTAAAATTTTGAGCAAAATTGGATAATCCATTAAAAAGTTATGAACTTTCAAAATTTTGATTTACACCCCTCATGGGCTCCTTAAATTGGCAAACGCGCAGGCACAAAATGGCTGCCAAGATGGAGAACTCTCCATTCGCTTTGTACACAAAATTTCACATTTTCTTCTTTTTCCAGAAAAGTAGACAAAATTCTGTTTCTTCGGTTAAATATATTATAGCCACATCAATTCTGCAAGCATTCCAGAAAGAACTCAGCTGATTCCTCATTTGAAATATGATATTGATCCATTTTCAATAAATTTCTTTACAAAGTGAATGAGGAGTTCTCCATGTATGACATCACAGATTATGCTAATTAGCTATACGCATGCCATTTCAAGGATGCCCAGCACAGGTGGAAATGATGACTTTGAAGATTCACAACTTTTGAACAGATTGTCCGATTTTTGCTCAAATTTTCACAGTTCGTTCATCTGATTTTTCCTTTATTTACTGACAGTACATTATTGTCTGGGTGTAATTCCCCTTTAAATATTCTCCTCGTATGTTCTTTTCAGGGGACTTGGTGGTATCGCTCCATCCGTTACACTGCAGTGGAAATCTTGATCGACACCACACAGCTTTTCATGCACTTCCTCTACAAGACACCCTGTATGAACCTCAAACGTGAGTACCGCTCTTGCAAGAAAGTTGCCTCCTTCTGCAAATCAAATAAAAATTAGCTGCAAATTGATAGTACATCTCTATGAGCAATGATTGTGTATCTAGTTCCTATTCTGATTTCCAATCATCTGGTCGTTCTAGAAGGCTAGGATGTGAATATTGGATAGATATTTATAAATTCAAAGGTAGATTTATAGACAGACAAGTGAATAGACAGAAAGATAGATAGATAGATAGATAGATAGATAGATAGATAGATAGATAGATAGATAGATAGATAGATAGAGAGAGAGAGAGAGAGAGAGAGAGAGAGAGAGAGAGAGAGAGATAGCATGTTGCTATTTTCACGTTTTGACAGTTTTTGTACACTTATGAATGTGCATCATTATAAGCATGGAAATATTTGGGAGGCCGAAACCCATAAAATTCACGAAAATATTAAGATCAACAAATATTTCAGCTTATACAGTAACCGACAATCCTGTGATCCTTTCAGGTGCCTTGATGATCTTATCTGGATCCTTTGAGTTTGAGAAGAGTCACAACAGTCAGGTCGTCAACAGACCCAGTGACAATGAAGAGCTCCCTCCTGTGAGTATAATTGGCCAGTCTGTGTGGAATATATCTCAACTGCTTCTTTCTTGATACTCTTCACAGCTATAAATTATCTTGATTTTTCATCTGTAACTGAATAACCTGTTACATGCAGCCTGTCAGTAATTATATTAATCTAATTTATTTTGATTTGAAATGTATTCAAGTATTCTGAAATAAAATACAACAATACAGAATTTCAATTGAATGTATAAAAATGTGATAGGTGGGACTCTCAAGAAGTATTTATCATGCTTAAAGTGGGGCCTCAGCGACAAAAAAAGATATGAAAAATAGAATTACATTCATAAATAATTGGGAAAAAAGTAAAATGAGTAAAGAAAATCAAGTAAATTTTATTTTCACGTTCACTTTCTTCTGCAGCTCGTGAGGGAGTTCTCCAACGACATTGGTCTGAAGAACAAGGAGCGTCCGTTCTGCTATCCATACAGTGTGAAAGTCCGAACATTGATATATGCCCATCTGGCGAGGTCAGACCTTCCCCCAAAGACTTTAGATGTGGGTAAGTATCTGGTTTCAATATTGGTGTGAACCAGAAAAATCTGGTTGGATTTGGTTTATATTCTAAGTTTCTCCTCAAGAACAAGGAGCGTCCATTCTGCTTACCATACAGTGTGAAAGTCAGAACACTGATATACGCCCATCTGGCGAGGTCGGACCACCCCAAAAGACTCTAGATGTGGGTGAGTATCAGATTTCAAGATCTGTTTGAACCAGATAAAACTGGTCAGATTTAGTTCTAAAGAAGGGGGAGACTGTTATCCATAGAGTGTGAACTTAATAGAATGTTGTATTTCAGCCGTATGACAATTTATTACCTTCCCCAAAAATGTTACGTGGTAAGCTCTCCAGTACATATTTGAATTTCCAGTGAAGTGGAGAATGAGGGGAAGACAGAGAAGGAAGGGAGGAGAGTTGGAGGATGAAAGAAGGAAAGGAAATATATGAGGAGATAATACGGGAATAATGTGCATGCCTCACTTTGGTTATGTTTGTAAAGGACCTGGAAGCATTGCATTAGGCGCTACAGAAATATTACTATTATCATTGTTCATACAGTTACCTATTTTAATCAATTGTTCAATTTGCTTTAGACAATGTGGCTGCAAGATATAATTATAATGCAGAGAGTACTTTCACATCTTACACCTGGCATCGGCAAATTAAGACCTGCCTTGTTTCAAGAACTTTTCATTCCCTCTTCGTTGTTTGTTATGAATTCAAGGTGTTATGTTATAAGAGTAAAATTAAATCATACTGTTATCTAAAAATTTAATTTGGCAATATAAGACATGTATTTTAAATTATAAACATCTTTGTTTTCTGCTTAGACCGTTTGTTTGTGGTGAAGAAATGCCCACAGCTGATCCAAGAGATGGTCAACACAGCAGCTCAGCTCATCTTCTGGCATAAAATCAACAAAGGAAATCGTAAGTAGCAAACAATCTTCATTTTCTATGTTAGCCTGGGTTCCTACAGGCATGGAAAATCAGGAAATTCTGAAAAAAATTGTGAAAAATAATCCTTACCATTTTCTTTGTTTTAATAGCCAGAGGCCAATTGCATGAAATAGTCTTAGTAGTCCTCTCCTTGCTAAGACATCTTAACTTTTTTACCACCCTCATAACAGAGATGTATCAACGTCTGTGTCTATGTTGAGAGGGTGACTTAAATAAGTAAAGATGTCTTTGCAAGAAGAGGATAGCTAAGATCATTTATATGCAATTGGCTCCAGGGTTCCCACTGTCTTGGAAAGTCAGGAGGAAAAAGTTAGGGAATTTGGAAAATTTGTGCTAAGTTATGGAACTAGGATTATGGTTCTGGAAAATTCATGGAATTTCATTTGCATCTTGGCTATGGCAGCGCTCCAGTTTGTTGTGTATTGCAACTTTCATACTCTGGAGATGCGTATAGGTGGAGGCCATCATATTGTGTGTGATTTGTGTGCGAGAAAGTCCTGGAAAGCAGCAGTTTGGTCATTGAAAACTCAAAGAAAAAGTTGTAGAATTCTGTTTTCAAATTTATGTGGTAACCCTTGGTTTAGCTGATGGGATCTGACATTGTTTAGTAAGCCTCCCTTGACAACTTGTCCCCCCCCCCCCACCTCTTCCTATAAATACAGCATATCAACTCAAAGTCATGACACTGAAACTTTCCATTTTCTTTAATTGATTTTACCCTCTACGATGTTTTTGCCACAAGATGAATAGGAAAGAAAGAATAAACAAATTTGTATTAATGCATTTCCTTCATTTCTTGCTAGAAAATTTATACAAGATGCATGTTGCAAAATTTTTATTTAGCGCAGTATTCAGGATGTTTGTGGAAATATTTCATTATTAGGGATAAGAGTAGAATCTCACATTATCACTAATTATGTTTTATCATGACTGTTTTTAAATTTTTCAGCTTCCAAAGAGCCTCGACTGGAGACGATAGAGCACATTATGAAACTGAGTCCGATGGTCATTCAGTCAACCTGGGATAAATCACCTCTCATGCAACTCCCTCATTTCACTGAAGAAACACTTAGACTATGCCAGTCAAAAAGGGTGAGTGGAAACTTAGACTAAGTATGAACCCAAGCTGATAGGACCAGGGAAAGGAGAGACTTGGAAGGGGGTGGTAAGATGGAAAAGAGGGGAGATTTTGACATTGAAACTGAGTCCAATGGTCATTCAGTCGACCTGGGATAAATCACCCCTCATGCAGCTCCATCATTTCACTGACGAAACTCTCAGACTATGCCAGTTAAAAAGGGTGAGTGGAAATTTAAACTAAGTAAGAACATAGACTAAAAAGAAACTTATAGGTGAAGTTCGTCCAGACATAGGAGTGAAAAAAATGTAATAGTTAAACTGTGAGAATTTTAGCAAAACCCGATAATCCATTCATAAGTTATGAATTTTCAAAGTTTTGATTTCCATAGCTTAAGGGCTCCTTTAATCGGCAGCATAAAGGCGCGAAATGGCTGCCAACATGGAGAACTCTCCATTCACATTGTACACAGAATTTCACATTTTCTTCTTTACAATATATACAAGAAGTATGATATGGACATATTGATTCTGCATGTTATTTGTATTTTGGATAAATTTTGCTAATTCCTTGTCTTCTTTTCTTTGGAAGCAACGAAGTATGAAATTTTGTGTGATACACATACATATTAAACTGTATATTCAATAATTCATATTTTATATCAATGTGTTTTATTTTGTTTCATTTCAGAGAAATGTTAAAAGTATATCACAGTTCATCAAGCTCAAAGATAGTGATAAGAGGTGAGTCTTCATTCATTCATAGTGGGTGTTGCTAGAAAGCTTTGATCAATTGCAAGTCAACTGCATATGGGTTGCAGAGCTGCCAACTAGTAGGATATTAATAATGAACGGCTTTTATTTAGCGCTTATCAACTCTTCATGAGAATTCCCTAAGCGCTCTACAATTGCAGCATTATTACCTTGGCTTTAGCCCGGCAGCCACCATGCAGCGCACTTGGCATTTCAAGGAATAAATATTCCTACCAGGTATCCATTCACCTCACCTAGGTTAAGTGCAGCACAATGTGGATGAATTTCTTGCTGAAGGAAATTAACGCCTTGGGTGGGACTCGAACCTATAACCCTCTAGTTGAAAGGCGAGAATCAGGTCCACTACACTACTATTTAGTAACGTTTGGTCGTGAAAATAGGACACTTATGAGACAAAATAAAATCTGTTAAGTCCTTCAGATTCAGGGTTGGAGAGTGCACAGGAGTAATGAATGGGATTTTTTTTTAAATAGGATTTCCGTGGCAAATTTATAGGATTTTTATGGAATGGGGTAGTAGCTCTTTAGTTGCAACTTTGTAATGCATATTTTCATTTGTGCAAGGTCTGCGCTTGCAGCAAATCACACATAAACAATAATTTTTATTGCTGTGTGCTGCTCAACTGCAACTTACAATTGATTACAATATTCTAGCAACACTCCATAAGTCGATCAAGAAAATCAAGGAAGATTATTCCTAGTTTTGTTATCATGAGGTGTATTTTCATATAAATTTGAGACCTTCGTTGCCATTGAATATCTGAGAGGGTAGCCATTGTTGTCATGTTTGCTCTCACTTTTGTTTATCTGTTGTATTATTCAAATTTTAATTTTTACATTATGCATATGCTTGAAAAGTTGGCATTGCTGGAAATATGACGAAGAATTCAGGGATAGTCATTTCAAAATGCCTCTAAAGGAAAAGACAGACTTCGCAGACAGGCAGTTTTTCATAATGTGAAAATTACAAATGACAAAGTTTTTGTAGTCAATGTCAATTTGCACCAGGATTGTGTTGGAATTTTGCAGATATGAACATCATACATAAACAACACAAAATGTAAATTAGGTGTTTATCCTCTTGCCAAAAATCATCTGAAAAAAAGAGAAGCAGTCTTTCTACTTGATTGTTAGTTTTAAGTATTCTTACATGAGTTTTATTGAAAGTTTTTGCCCTCTTCCCATCTAGAAATTGTTCGAAAAAGGAGGCAGAATTTCTACATGATTTTTGTGATTAATTTGTTTGATTATTTTGAACTTCAAGGAGTTTATCCTTTTCATCTCTTTGTCTATTCTTTTTCAGATATATTCTACGTCATCTCGACGAGAGACAGTACCAAGATGTGCTCAATGTCTGCGCTAGCCTGCCACTCATAGATGCAGATATTAAATTAGAAGGTGAGGTTTCTCCTGTTAGGCACAATTGCTCAAGCCGAGACTTGAATCTGACTTTAAAAAATGATATAGTGGTACTCTTACAAATTCTTTGTTGGTTTGGGATGATCAAATAAAGTTAAGTTCTCAGCTTTTGCCAACCCTTTGAGTTTTATAGGACATAGGACTTATTGAAGTTGTATAGTGTTTTTACTCCCTCTCTCGACTATAGACTATAGATCAGGGACAATGCATCTTTATTCAAAATAGGCGTAATCTAGTCAATCGAAATAGATTCCTTCATCTCCCCTTTTCAAATATTGGTCTCAAAATCAATGATTATAGCAACTATCCCATTCAATGTTATGGTGTGTATTGTAGGCTTGTTCAGCTACAGCTAAATGGGATGGATTGTCTTGTCTGAGGGCTATTTTGTGCAGCAAGATCATCAGGTAACATGCAGTTGAAGCTTGGAACTTAATTTTATATGTTTTGTTTTATTCCCCTTTGTTGCAGTTGTCGACGATGATGACAAGTCAACAATTACAGCCGGAGCATTTGTTACGGCTACAGTATATCTCAAGAGAGATACATTCACAGTAAGTACATTTTATCATTAAAACCTATCTCACATTTGAATTTCAAGTTGCCATGTGACCTACCCCAAGGTCTCATAGCTTATTATTTGGTCATTTAATTCCTAGCCAGTTGCTTGTGATGCTTGCCCATTTGAAGCAACCTAAATAAAGATTTACTCTCCACCTACTTGCAACCAAAGGGCATCTTGGCAGGAGTGGCAAATATGGATTCATTTTTGTCTCATAAAATTATTTGTGTGAAACACTTGGCCCTCATCATCATGGGTAGCCCTTCCCTTTTACAGCGTTAGCGACAATGATCCTTCACATCGTCCATAAATGAGTAGATCAATCTTGTTCATTCCTGTCCATTTGATCATGTTGTCCATGAAATTAGTATATGGTCCTTTAATAGCCCATGTACCAGGTATTGCTCCTGTTCGGATGAGGTGATCAATTTCTCTGTTTCAATAGATATGATCCTATGACTGCCATTCCAAAAATGTAATAACTAGGCAGTTATCCCATGTCCTTTTAAAATATCAATTATTGTTCACTTCAATGTGAGCAAAATAAATAATATCCATTCATGCCCTTTACAATGTGACCTCTTATGTATTTTATTTCAATGACATTTGTTATTTTGGTATTTCGGTTTGCCTTATTTTACTTTCAGTCTTGGTCTTAGCACTGAAAAGAACCTTTAATAGGGACTTTGATAACATTTTCTTTGTTATTCTTTGTTAATTATTCAGATACAGTCAGATGGAGATATAAATAGTAGTAACATGGCTCTTGAAGCAGGTGAAGACCTAGAGGACCTCAAAACAGAAGAAAAGGTGAGCGGCCTTGTTGTCTATGTATGCTATAGGATTGTGATGAAAAGAAATGTAATGAATATTGCACTAAATGTGGGTTTTTATGATTTGAACATCAATTTTAGTAATCATATTTTCTAGTGGTAATAAAGAAAAAATAATAAAGTTTTAAACCACTGTTTCAACATATAAAGTTCAACTTATTTATGCAAATATTGTGGAATATTTATTGGCTTAAAAATCAGAATGTGAAAAGTCAAACAGCTAGACTTAAGATTTTCTCATGGGGAAAGGTTGTGAAAAAAGTTTTTGTTTTCTATATATTCATCTTTGAGGAGACGCCCAGACGCCAACCCTTATGAATATTCTTTTTCATCATTCTAAAACCATGCTTTTGTAGAATTTTATGATTGTTCAAGATGATATTACAACATGCCTCTGTTGGAATTATTTTTGTCCATCTTTTGTGAGTAGCGTCATCCTTTCTTTTCAGTCAAAAACATTGGAATGGCTGAAAACCTGAATTTACAGTGCACAGCTCTTCAATATTCTCCTAATTATTCCGGCTTTCTTTCAATATATTCAATATAGGATTCGCCTGCAGCCAATAAGAACAAACCCAAAGCATGGGAAAAGCAGCAGAAAAAGAAGAAAGGAAAAGGAGGAGGTGGTGGCAATAAACCCAAACGGAAGAAACAACAACATAACAGCAACAACATATAAATGACAAGTGTATCATTAACATAACTTTCTTTTTTTATTTTGTATAGGATTCACCTGCAGCCAATAAAAACAAACCCAAAGCATGGGAAAAGCAGCAGAAAAAGAAGAAAGGAAAAGGAGGAGGCGGAGGAGGAGGTGGTGGCAACAAGCCCAAACAAAAGAAGCAACAACAACAGCAGCAACAGCAACAAAAGAAGTCCGCCACAAAGCCTGCCACATTGACCGCCAATAGCACACCATCGAAGGAAAGTGCCGATGGAGATAATCTTGATGTTATTCCTGTAAGTAAAATGTCAATAGAATTTTTAGAATAATATTGTATACTGTAATAATATCCATTTCAATTCAATTCAACTGAATGATGAAAGTAAAAATGGGGACAATCATTTTTATGCTATGCTTTTCCCAAAATGGCCCAGAGCCCTTACAAAGAATACACGATGGACTAAACAGGACAAAAGACAAAGAAATATAATACTCTATGTTCCAAGGAGTTTTAGAAGTCCTGGTTGCAAAAGAGAAAAGTTTTGAACATCTTTTAAAAGAAGAAAGAGATGGCAACTGCTTGATGGTCAAGGATACATGTAGCTTATTCCAATATGTTGAAGCAGTCAGGGTAAAATATCTGTCAATGGTGCGTTTGTGTGTGATATTGTATGTTAGATGGAGTGGATCTTTTGAAGAGAAAAAAGTATAACTGGTGAGACTGTCAGAGAGATATTGTATGAATTGTAGAATGCTTATTTTAGTTGCCAAACTCAGAGTATTCTTACGCATTCATCAGGGTGAATTGATGAAAATTTTATGAAACAAGTTCTTTCTCAACATCATGCAAATAAAATTTGGTAAATTTAAAATTTCTTAATTCTTTGATTGCTAGGTCACGAACAACACTTATCTGAATATTTTGAGCAAAAGTTTCAATTATATGTGCAGTTTACCCGGACTAGTTGAATGGTGCAATTCACAATCCCCATTCAAAGGTCTGTTATTTTCACCCCTTTTTGTTTACAGGTCGATCAGGACGAATGTAAGCGGTACAGACGGCAATAATGATATCAGCCAGAACTCTGTGTCAACACCATATTTGATCACCATGCCATGGCAAACTTCTTCATAAATTTTCTATTTTTCATTACAGGTTGAT
>BQKZ01008923.1:2306-25098 GCA_036244855.1 Temnopleurus reevesii
ATCCACCCCGTTCTTTCTGGAATGCTTGCAGAATTGATGTAGCTATAATATATTTAACCGAAGAAACAAAATTTTGTCTACTTTTCTGGAAAAAGAGGAAAATGTGAAATTTTGTGTACAAAGCGAATGGAGAGTTCTCCATGTTGGCAGCCATTTTGTGCCTGTGCATTTGCCAATTTAAGGAGCCCATGAGGGGTGTAAATCAAAACTTTGAAAATCCATAACTTTTGAACGGATTATCCGATTTTGCTCAAATTTTCACAGTTTGTTCATCTTATTTTTCTTCATTTAATGATAGCAATCTCTGAGTGTTGTTCCCCTTTAAAGTTGAAAGAAACAAGTCGCAATCATGAAAAGCACAGAAAAAAATTTCAGCAATACATTTAAGAAAAGTTGAGAGGGGCCATATCGTGACCCCTTGGTTGTGTTTTATAAATATGTGCATCCATGTAGATCCCTGTACTTTGATGACCCTTTCTCAAGTTTTAATCAGCAAGAGCAGTTATTAGTGAGCGCAGGAAAGGGTCACTAGTCATTTGTAGCGTGATGTGTATATTTACACACAACTTTATGAAACACAACTCAGAGCAGATACATAGAGAGATTAATTGCAGAGATCCTGTAACAACTATTTCAATATTGTAGTCAGACGTCAAAATAAATACCAAATAATATAAGTACACATCCACTCCCCTAAATCCCCAAATTACCATGACGATATACCGACATGTACATGTTTCAGGTTTTAGGATTCTCATATTAGAATAATCAGACATCTACCATACATGTCTTTGTCACTCTTTATATTCCTCTCTAATTCCTAAATTATTTTTTTTTAAATATTTTCTATTCAAATACTGTACATTGTAACTTGTTACATGATCTTGATGAGTACATGTATATTCTAATTGTGATATTTCCCAACAGAACTTTGTCAGTGAGTTGATAGATCTAAATCAAGACCCAACCTATGGCAATGAAGATCGCATGAGACTGCTCAATACCGTGATATGTGAACACTTCTTAAGACAGGGTATGCTAGATATTGCAGAAAATCTCTCTCAGGTAAGTACAGTAACCCATTGTGAATATGACGGTCCAAGAGTGCTAGAGTACAGAGATATACATGTGCATAATACCAAATTCTAACTCTACCATTTTCGTCTACTGAAATTGTTATTAACATTGTTTTATTTTTCATTTTATATTGCTCCACAATAGGGGACCTTTGCACTATTCAAGAAGTCAATAGGGTTTTGATTAAATAATGTCCGCTCTGCTAGATATAAAAAAAATCTCTTCAACTACACTAGATGTAAATGCAGTACAGGTCATTTCACAAGTTCAGGGCATAGCAGCATAGCATGGGATACTGCAGATAAAAAAGTTTCATTAGTAATTTTAGCCATATATATATTGTCAATTTCTTTCTTTTATAGATATACATGTGCAGAACCTTTATTTTGAAGGCCTCAGTTCTCATTCTTTAAAGTTTTTTTTTACTTGATTGACATCATTAGGTTGTAATTAAGTGTATTTACATTCATATTTACTGACACAAACTGTCCTTACAATGTATATGATTGAACTAAAATTGTTCTTGTCATTGTAATTTACACTATGAGGGCCAGGAAAATTAAGAATTTTTTGTTATATCATACCAAAGACTTTGGAGAGGCTGTAAAACAGCATCATTTTCAGGCTCTTCAAGAAGATCAATTACTAAAACTGTAAGTTTAAGCCCTTGGTAAAGAAAACATGAATTAATCTCCATGCCTCAATCCTAATATTTTGTAATAATTTTTATCTTATGCAGGAATCTAATCTGGATGTTCCAGATTCTGCCAAGGAGCCATTTGTAGAAATCAACAGAATTCTTGCCGCACTGAAAGATAAAAATCTCGAACCAGCATTGCAGTAAGTCTCTCTTATAATTATGTTCTTGTGCCTATATTTACCATCTATTGTGTTGAATAATAATTGCTCAAAACAATGCGGGTTTTTGCAAATTCTGCAAACGAAATGGTGTATTATATCCTCTTGCAGTCACGCAGAGTCCTGATATTACATTATTTATTTCAAATATTTAAAAAGGGCAGCCCAATCAGAATAACTGGTTTTCATTGTGGATAAATCAAGAAAGAGTGATAGTTGAAGAATGGAGGAAATAATAATAATAATAATAGATAATAATAGATGCAATTTATTTAGCGCATGTATCCACTCTGCTGAGTGCTCAAGGCGCTTTACATTATTATTACCCTGGCTTTAGCCCGGCAGCCATTCACGGCGTACTTGGCATTTCAAAGAATAGATATTCCTGCCAGGTATCCATTCACCTCACCTGGGTTGAGTGCAGCACAATGTGGATGAATTTCTTGCTGAAGGAAATTGACGCCCTGTGTAGGATTCGAACCTACGACCCTCTAGTTGAAAAGCGAGAGTCGCGACCACTACTCCACGGCGCCTAGCTTGGAAAGGTTGAGAAATTGGATGGGATGAGAGATTAAGAGAAGGAGTCACAAGTTTGAGCAGTTCTTAAAGAACTTTTGAGAATTCACATGTACATATAGATTGTTGAGGTGTCCATGAAGTGTCTATTTCTTCACATGAGTATGCTTCCCTTTTTCATGTGAGGAACTGCATTTTTATGCCTGTTGTATGTTATAACTTTTGGTACAATATCATAAAACAGTGTTAGACCTAGATAGTGTACATATAATGTTTATAAGAATGTCAATTCTTTTGGCATATCTTATCATTTAGCATTTGATTATCTATTTTTATAGATGGGCTACAAATCATCGTGATCAACTCAAAGCCAAAAAGAGTTCTCTTGAGTTCAAGCTCCATCGGTTACGTTTCATTGAACTCATACGGCAAGGTCCAGAGAAGCAGTTTGAAGCCCTCTTCTATGCACGCAACTTCTCTCAATTCGCAGGTGCTCATGAAAAAGGTAAGTTTGTGATCCAACATGAACTTAAAAGAAATACATAACAAACACAAATTTTGGTGTTGGGTGGTAATTAATGATTCAGATTTCCTAAGCATTACATTTGGCAGTATATGTAGTGCATATTTATTTTGATAAGCATATAAACATAATTATTAATTCTAATTGTAATTTAATGACAGCTCTAATTTGCAACCATTCATGTTATCTGCCTTCTATACGCAATTTGTTCATCTTTCATTTTATTGGATATAATTGGAAATATTTGAAATAAAGTTCATGCTTTGTCTTCTTTATTTTTATTTCAAATAAATTGTTACAATATATACTGCTTTCTGTTAAAAAAAAAAGC
This sequence comes from Temnopleurus reevesii, assembly GCA_036244855.1. Classification (NCBI taxonomy): domain Eukaryota; kingdom Metazoa; phylum Echinodermata; class Echinoidea; order Temnopleuroida; family Temnopleuridae; genus Temnopleurus; species Temnopleurus reevesii. The sequence goes on from BQKZ01008923.1 coordinate 5,612, forward strand.
GGTAGAATTGCAAAGTTTAGCAATTGGAATAGGAAAGGATGATTTTGTTGTACTAGAGATGAGCTGTTTTAATATGTATCAACCTTTCACCTTTAATCTTTGCTTTCATGTGTAAAAACAACAGAATTACAGGTTTTGATGGGCAGTTTCCTCTACATTCGCCAAGGCTTAGATTCCTCGCCCTACTCCCGCCTCCTAGACCCGGTTAATTGGATGGAGATCTGTGATGTTTTCACTCAGGATGCTTGTTCACTCTTAGGCCTGTCCATAGAGAGTCCACTCACAGTTGGGTAGGTTTTAATTGTACAGTCTTTGTGTTCTATGCTTGTGGAAAGTCATTAGAAAGAGATCTGATGTAACAAATCTGGTCCTAGCTCTCAATAACTTATTGTTATTTAACTCTGCTATGAAGAGATTACTGCTATAACAAGGTAATTTTGATGGTCCCAAGCACCTCGTTATAATGAGTTTCCACTGTATAAGATTTTTTTTTTCTAGACTTATCATTTTTTATATTTTGATTTTACAATCCTTATTATAACTTAACAGCACAGGTACATATGAAATGTGTGTCTTCTCTCTTTTTAGCAGTATTATCCCTCTGAGTCCAAAATTAAATGGGATTGTATGCAAAGAAGGATTTTATATTGTATTTGCCTATGACCATCCCATCATATTAAACGATTTATTTGGTAAATGTTTTCAACAAATTCTGCAAAAAAACAGTCAAGTTATGTCTTCCAGATATAAACTTTAATGAACTGGGTTGTGTTTCATAAAGCTGGTTGAAGATCTATGCATAAATGTACGATCGAATGGTGATCCTTTCTCGCGCCCAATGATAACTCCTGGTGCTGAATCCCACCGATGAAAGGACCACCAGTCGGTCGTACAGTTGTGTGTTCATCTACACCCTGCTTTATGAAACACAACCTAGAACTGAACTAGAGTCAAATAATTTAGTGAGTGTTAAAACAGAGGATTAACATTTTATCAAAATTTTAGACGAGATTTAATGCTTCTTTGATACTGGATATTTTCATGGCCAGTTACCCTCATCTCATTTTCTTCATATTGACTGCAGAGTATCAGCAGGTTGTATTGCACTGCCAGCTCTACAGAAGATCAAGCAAGTGATGCAGCAGAGACAGTGCCATGTCATGTGGACTGCCAAGGATGAACTACCTGTAAGTATCTGAATATCTGCTACCTGTCAATGGTAGAAAATAAATCCTTACAGCATAGAAGAATTTTGAAACTAAGCAACTGAAGGTGATGGATTTTGCCCCCCCCCCCCATCACAAAGACACATCTTCATGAATTTTGCACCCTTATAAGAGCTTCTTTTTGCCCTAAATGGAGCTGATAGGAAAAAAAGATCTTCAAGAAAATTTGGCCTCCATTCTGCCACGAACAAGAAAATTGATGCCCTTTTAATAGGTTATTTTTTTACCCCATTCTTTCTACCTCCCCCTCTCCTTAAGAACAACCCTCTCTCAGTATCTAGGCACATGGAATGATCATTCATGAAAATGCACTGTAACAGATTGACAAGCAAAAAAGACAGGGAAATTAGAACAAAAAATGCCATATGGTATTTCCTGTGCGGTTTATATTTCCGATATGCCTTTACATATTTGTATGAAATACACAATACATGCATCCTAATGTGCAAGATATTAAAGAAAATGGATCTGATCAGAAGCATATTGGTGGGCTCAGGCAGATTTAACAGTAGACGAAAATTTTATCCATTCTCTATACACAAAGGTTGTTAATGACAATCTGAAAGCTTGCCCGATGTTTGCTGAGAGTTGCATGGCAACAAGTTACATGCAAACTGGATTCAAAGTATTGTAGTTCAAATGTTACAAAGCGCTTGAGGAAAACTGTATAACTGTGTACATGCATGAATTTTAATCTTTTACAGACCTCCCAACCATGAGGAAATTTAAGGAAAGAATATTTATAAGTCTTTGACTATTTTGAGAGGGTTTCAAGGCCATTTCATAAGAGTTTTCCTGTTTTCTTGATAATTCTCATGCATACAATGCAGTCCAATGGGAAACAAGGTTTCATTCCTCTTTTTCCATTATTTCGGTTCAGCCTATTGATCTTGTCTCTTGATTTTATCACAGATTGAAGTAGAACTGGAGCCTAATCAGCGGTACCACTCAATGTTTGCGTGCCCTATCTTGAGACAGCAAGCTTCAGAGAGCAACCCTCCAATGAGACTAGCCTGTGGACATGCTATATCAAGAGATCGCTCAATAAACTCGATAACCTCCCAACCATTAGGACATTTGAGAATATAAGTTNATCTGTTCTTTCTACCTGTGAAACCCTAAGCCCCTAAGCCCCATTGTTAAATGCACACAATGATTCTTCAGAAAAATATACAGTAAAATAATAATAAGCAAATAAAGAATCTACTTTTTTATTTTCACTACGATACAGTTTATCGTGTGTATAAAGGCAAAACCACATGTTCATATAAGTCATGAAATGAATACCATAAAACTTGCTTGAAAATATGATGAAGTTTATATCAAACCTTGATTGGTATATTATTAACCGCATCAGACATCTGGGCAAGGCAACTTTAAAATCATATCGCCCGATTCGGATCGAAAGCATATATTGCCAGGTCAATTATTTTCTTATATTGCCCGCTCAGAAAAGTCTATGGTGAATTGCGTGTAAAAATTCAAGTGCATATATTCACTGCGCCACTAAATGCGCGTACTTGCTAATTACGCGATCTTGATTAAGACGCATGTTGATGACGTCACAATGGCGTGTTAAGTGACATTTGGATGACAACCAAACATTTTCGGAAGTTGTATCACCATATCGGAGCGTTTATTTCAATGTTATAAAATAATTTCTGTGTTAATTGAAATGCGAGAGATATTTAAAATATTCTAAAATGTGTCTGATTCGGCTCTAGATGTCTGATTTGGTTAATAATAGCAATATTGAAATGCCTCAGGGCTGACAAATATCACCCTCATCTGCGATTCGGGCAATATTTGTCATGTCGCCCTGAGGCCATTCAATATTGCTATATTATTTTTGGTTTTCATGCCTTTTAATGCCCTTTGAACATGACTTTGTGAAATACAGCATACATGCATCTTAACGTACAACTCAAAGAAAATAGCTCTGATCAGACTGAGAGGTATAATGGTGAGCTCAAATATGCAGGTTTACTAAAAGATGCAAATGTTATGTGTTTTCTATACACAAAGGATGTAAATGGCAACCTGAATATTTGTCAGGTGATTGCCCGAGGTTTGCCCGAGGCTTGCCCGATATGGCAACAAGTAATATATGAAAACTGGATTCTAAGTATTTTAGTGTACAATTGTTAGGAACCTGTTAGAGGAAAACTACCTAACTACATTTTTTGGCAAGAAACATGAATACATTTGAATCTATTGTAAATGTGCCTATTAATCTTGTAACTTGATTATGATTGAAGTAGAGTTGGAGCCTAGTCAACGATACCACTCAATGCTTCCTTGCCCTATCTTAAGACAGCAAGCATCAGAGAGCAACCCTCCAATGAGACTAGCCTGTGATTCACTCAAACAAACCTATTAACGACAGCAAGTGATTGTTACAAACCACAAACCAGTTTCAGGAATACCAATAAAGCTTGTTGGCAAGAAATGTGCATAAAATTGAAAGAAACAGTAAAATGACGATCTTGTATCGTGATTATATTACAGATTGGAGTAGAACTGGAGCCTAATCAACGCTACCACTCAATGTTTGCGTGCCCTATCTTGAGACAGCAAGCATCGGAGAGCAACCCTCCAATGAGACTAGCCTGCGGGCATGCTATATCCAGAGATTCACTCAATAAACTCATCAATTGAAGCAAGTTATCTTGTATTTTGATTACATTACAGATTGAAGTAGAGCTGGAGCCTAATCAGCGGTACCACTCAATGTTTGCATGCCCTATCTTGAGACAGCAAGCATCAGAGAGCAACCCTCCAATGAGACTAGCCTGTGATTCACTCAAACAAACCTATTAACGGCAGCAAGTGATTGTTACAAACCAGTTTCAGGAATACCAATCAAGCTTGTTGGCAAGAAATGTGCATGAATTTGAAAGAAACAGTAAAATGACGATCTTGTATCGTGATTATATTTCAGATTGAAGTAGAGCTGGAGCCTAATCAACGATACCACTCAATGTTTGCGTGCCCTATCTTGAGACAGCAAGCATCAGAGAGCAACCCTCCAATGAGACTAGCCTGTGGGCATGCTATATCAAGAGATTCACTCAATAAACTCATCAATGGAAGCAAGTAAGTACTGGAATTTTAGAAATATTTGCATACATACAGATGTTGCAGCTTTTAAGCAACATTACGCTATGGACTAGATTTATAGGAGATGAAAATAATTTGAGAGAAATTGTTGCCGTTCATAGTATTCACAGAGATTTTCTTTAAAAACATAATGTTTCTAAAGTATTGGCACTTATGCTGTCCAAACCTGGTCGCTACTAAATCTTGTGGAATAATTGTACCGTTTCAAAAAGTAATATTAAATGTTCTGAATTTTGATAAAAAGTCAAAATGACAACTTTATAATTCTGTGAATGTTTTTTTTTGTAAAATTTTAATGACAATATGGGGCACATAATACTTGGATGGACCTGGAGCCACCATTTTTCCAACAAAATACATGACAAGATTTCTAAATTTCTGCGTACCCTGAAATCCAGTGTTTTGGTTGTCTTAGTAAGGTAAAAAAACATCCCCGGGCAGGACATTGGGGGAGATTACCACAGGGGGAGCATCTGCAAATGCATCACCAAGATGCCAAAGAAAAGAATTATAGATTTATAAGCAGATAGTTGGAAATAACAAGAGATACATACATCAACAATTTTGCAAGTCAGACAGACAAGTTAACCCTAATCCCATGGGGGGGGGGGGNATCAAGAGATTCGCTCAATAAACTCATCAATGGAAGCAAGTAATCTTGTATTTTGATTATATTACAGATTGAAGTAGAGTTGGAGCCTAATCAGCGATACCACTCAATGTTTGCGTGCCCTATTTTGAGACAGCAAGCATCAGAGAGCAATCCTCCAATGAGACTAGCATGTGGGCATGCTATATCAAGAGATTCACTCAATAAACTCATCAATGGAAGCAAGTGAGTATTGTAATTTCAGAAATACTCACAGTACATGCTTGTAGACAAAGTTACACTCTTTACCAAATCTATCTGATATGTGAGATGATTTTAATAGAATTATGGCTTCTATAATTTTCACAGAGTTTCTTTTGAAAAAATATGACACAGCATTAGCACTTTTTGCTAATTTATACTTCAACATATTTGGAGTTGCTTGAGAGTTTCAATCAATTGCAAATCAGCTGTAAAATGAAATGTGCATTTTATTTTGCCAGAGGTCTGCCCTTCTATAAGGCATGCATGAAAAATAATTTTTGTTGGTATTTCTTGATCAACCACAACTTACAATTAATAGATACTTTCTGATATCTTCTCCGGGATGCATCGACACTACACACCTTTAAACAATATCTAAAAACATACATGTTTAACTCAATAAAGTAGATTTCCTCCTTCATATATAATTGATAATTTGTACAACTAGTTTTGCCATATTGTTATTTTTATATATTTTCGCTAATAGTCTATGCATATATGTATTGTATACTATGTATTATTTATGTTTGTTAAGCGCATAGGGACATCTTTATGTATTTTGCGCTATATAAAAATGTCATTATTATATTATAACATCCCATTATAAGCAAGTTAATAAAATTTGATGTTTCGTGTAGCTCGTACCAATTGACATGTACGTAACATGCTTTGCAAAAAGTAGAGTGAGACAGATTTTTTTGTTAATTTTTTTATAATACCCTTTTTTTAGACTTTGTATTCTAAAAATTCTTATTCTTTATTTATTGTATAACTATCGTTTAATTTTTTTGTCGTACTGTTGCGTGTGTAAAAAACTTCTAGGATTCCTCTCCCCCATGAAAAAGACCTGTACAGTCCTGAAATGCCTCCATAAAGTATTACAGATTCATCAGACAATAGATGCATAACTCATCACATTCACATATCAGACAGATGAGCTAAAAAGAGTGATAATTCAAATTGATGATTCTCAATTGCTTCTCTCTTTTTTTCATTTATCTCCCACGTCTCTATACAGAATAAAATGCCCATACTGTCCGATAGAGTCTTCACCAAACGATGCCAAACAGCTACACTTGTAGCCTTGACTGATGAACTGTATGATGACCATGTCACAGGGTCTTTCCTTGCTCCACCTATAATATTGGAGGACACTCACAATTAAATGAGCAAGACAGATAAGTCAGAGAGTTGCAGGATGACTCGTCACCCTTAAGGCCACCACACACCATGCGACTATTAGTCTTAAGACCTTAACACCAATTTTGCAAATACTGAAACTCGCTGTAATATGTTGTCTCACGGGGAGGTACTTGATACTTGAAACTTTATGAAGTATGAAAAAAAATATCAAGTTTCTCGCCATGAGACAGCGTGGTTAATGTTTGTAAAATTGGTCTAAAGGTCGTATTGGTCGTATGCGTGAAAGTCGCGCAGTGTGCGGTGGCTGTTAGAGTAGTCTTTTGTATGTTCTTGCATAACCTGGGTTATTTAATAAAGTTGTCCATGGAGTATACACAATGCTACCCCGACTTGTGACACTTTCCAGTAATAAGTGATAAACCCTATGTCACTGAGTGAGCACTTGAGAAAGGGTCACCAGTCTTTTAAAGGAAGCGTTGCTAGAAACTTGCAATCAATCGCAGTTCAAATACAAATGAGTTGCAGCTTGAAACACAGATTTTCATTTGAGCATAGTCTGCACTATTCACAAGGATGGCATAAAACAATGCATGTGCAATCAACTGCAACTTGCAATCGTTTGCAACTTTCTAACAGCACACCACTTAGAGTCATGCGTAACTCTTTGAACAGCTTCACGAAACACAACTCTGGATTTCAATGGAGATGTTGGAGAGTCGATGCCATGGGACCATGTGCTCGATATTCTTGTGCAGCGGTAGAAAGTGCTTTGGAAGACTTGTTTTTAGAGACGATGAATGCTGCTAAACTCATTGGGAACCCCAGGCTGGTTTTGATCTTAAGCTCTTATGTATGTTACCAGCATCCTTTAGCTTGAATAATTGTCTTGAAGAATGGTTTTAACACCACCAGCATACTCTATGAACATGACAAAGAAATTGGATAAAAATAATCAATATCATTCGATCAACTCCTCGCACTGACTTTGATAGAGAAATGAAATAAGCAAACATATTTTTTCCAGAAAAATAGGGAATGGAATCGTATTACTTAATTGGTACATCATATACAACTACATAGGAGGGGGAGAGATTTTTCAATTCGCTCACTTTGCTTGCCAGTCATTCCAGTTTGACTTGGACACTGCTGTTCTATTTCTCTAGGTGACAAATTAAATTTTGTTATCCTCGAATAATGGGAACTCTATGGTAATTAGCATGATGTTAAAATGAGAACGAACAAGGAAAGAACCTGATATTGACCTGTGACAGATGGTGGTTCATGAAGAGTATGCAAATCATTCCAGAGTGGTCTTTCACCAAGTCGTTCTTCAGGTTCAGAATATTCAAAGGGATACCAACCCCTGGAATTATCATGCTCTCATTTAATGAAGAAAAATCAGATTAGCAAAATCGGACAATCCGTTCAAAAGTTATGATTTTTAAAAATCATGGATATGACGATCCCTACCACCGTTGGGGATCCGTGCGGTCTGCAAATTCGACAGAATTTGTTACATCATGTCGGACAACTCTTCATTCCCTCTGTATACAAAATTTCAGATTTTTTCCTTTTTCGGAAAAGTCAACCAAATATCAATTTTCGGTTGGGGTGTATCATTTATTTATCGATTCTGCATGTATTCTGAGGAGAATCATATTGCAACCTTACTCTAAATTTTACATTAAGCCATTTGAAAAAATAGATCTACATGTATGGACAAAGTGAATGCGGAGTTGTCCGACATGACGTCACAGATCCCGTTGGTGTTGCCGAACGCAAGGATCCCCATGAACGGCAGTGATCGTCAGATCTCTGTGAATTTAAAACTTTGTCACTTTTGAACGGATTGTCCGATTTTTCTCAAATTATCACAGTTTTTCATCTGATTTTTATTCATTCAATGAGATAATGAAAATTCCAAGTGTTGGTTCCCCTTTAAGAATGACTAGAGTGAATTATTGAGTTCTGTACTTCACAGTTTCTCAGTGAATTGTGTAGGAAATGATAACAGTTGTGAATGACATGGTGAAGAACTATCTAGAGAAGTATATTTGTTCTTGGCATCGAAGATGAGGTATATTATAAGTGTAAATACAACCGTCTATTTATTGTAATCAGATGTCTACAGATAGTAATGAAGATTGGAACATATGTACATATGAGCAGAGTTGGTGGTTGGTGATTTGCATGAGCTAGATATATCGAAATCTGGAGAGAAAGAATGAAGTAAAGGCGTTTGCATATTAACAATGTTGAGCAGTGAAACATTTATAACCAGGTCCTTGGGACCATGAAAATTACCTTGTTATACCAGGTTTCTCACTATATCGGAGTAAAAAAACAAAGAACTCTATTATAGTTGGGACCAATAAAATCACCTTGTNAAATCATGGATATGACGATCCCTACCACCGTTGGGGATCCGTGCGGTCTGCAAATTCGACAGAATTTGTTACATCATGTCGGACAACTCTTCATTCCCTCTGTATACAAAATTTCAGATTTTTTCCTTTTTCGGAAAAGTCAACCAAATATCAATTTTCGGTTGGGGTGTATCATTTATTTATCGATTCTGCATGTATTCTGAGGAGAATCATATTGCAACCTTACTCTAAATTTTACATTAAGCCATTTGAAAAAATAGATCTACATGTATGGACAAAGTGAATGAGGAGTTGTCCGACATGACGTCACAGATCCCGTTGGTGTTGCCGAACGCAAGGATCCCCATGAACGGCAGTGATCGTCAGATCTCTGTGAATTTAAAACTTTGTCACTTTTGAACGGATTGTCCGATTTTTCTCAAATTATCACAGTTTTTCATCTGATTTTTATTCATTCAATGAGATAATGAAAATTCCAAGTGTTGGTTCCCCTTTAAGAATGACTAGAGTGAATTATTGAGTTCTGTACTCCACAGTTTCTCAGTGAATTGTGTAGGAAATGATAACAGTTGTGAATGACATGGTGAAGAACTATCTAGAGAAGTATATTTGTTCTTGGCATCGAAGATAAGGTATATTATAAGTGTAAATACAACTGTCTATTTATTGTAATCAGATGTCTACAGATAGTAATGAAGATTGGAACATATGTACATATAAGAGTTGGTGGTTGGTGAATTGCATGAGCGAGATATATTGAAATATGGAAATAAAAGAGGAAAGTAAAGGCGTTTGCCTGTATACAATGTTGTACTTGAAAACTGTACAAACACACCTAGTGTGTATTTGGAGAGAATGCAGAACGAGGTACAGACGCATTAGACCTTTGAATTATTCTAAAGAGGTTTGGTATTGCATTATCTCTTGAATATTGGTCGTCCAAAATTCTTTTTTGATACCATAAATTTGTTTTCAAGGTCGCTTGGATCTCATTATTGTCAGGTTCCGCTGTACTTTTACAGAGAGATGGAATTTTGTTGAAGGAAAAATTCATTTTTTGGTATTACCACCCATGTCGTACTTGATGTTTAAATCAAACTTCAATAGAGCAGACCGCCAAATTTCAAAGATCAAACTATTTTCTAAATTCTTTTTAAAAAGTTTTGTGTGGTTCGGAGGACGAATCAATATTTTTCTGCTCCAAATCATATTGTATCAGATTAGATCAGTTTTTCTCTCCTTTCTGATAACAGTAGATTGAACATGGATCTCTTGTGCAATAGTAAATGTTCCAATAATCTTTTTTAGTTGTAATAAGTAATTAATCCTTTCTTTGATATTTTTGTTTTTCATATCTAATTTGAAGAATGATTAAGCAGGTTAATAATATATGCATTACAAACTTCGCAATCCCTCTTCAATACGATCTAGGGGTCACACAAAGAAGTAACTTCAATTGGCTATTTCTTAGAAGAATATGTTGAAAGACTTTGGTCCATATTTCTGAGTGTATATAAAAATGAAATTAAAGAGGATTTTTTTTTTATTTTTATGATACTGGATAAGCGTGAATGAGGTGTTAGAACGGTTCCCGGGTTAATAAAGTTGCTGCTATGTTCATTGACTCGACACTCTTTTTTCTTTTAAGCCTTATAAAATCAGTGAATTTTGGTAGGGGGTTTCATGAAGATGCCACAGCAACTATATTCTTCACAGACTGATCCAAGGAAATTCAGCGATTTGGATTACATGGAAAGCACCATCTCTCAATGTTACAGTTTCTGTGGTAACTGCTGGTCAATGACATGTTTCATGACACACCCTCCCAATATATTCATGAATTGACACGTCTGGGTAGTTTCACTTTGAAATTCACACATGGAAAATTAGATACATGTATATGTACTTGTCATAATTGAGGTACTGTTCATTAATTGAATATTCTATTTTAACCCTAATCAGGCCAAGGGGAGGGGGGGGGGTTGGTGGAATCCACCCCCCCTTCAACATTTCGCAAAATATCTCCCTAACGCACGCAAATATTTTTGCGACGTGCCATGACTTTTAACTTCCAAGTATCACGCAAATTTTGAGACCAAATTCGCTGCGCTTGTCTATACCATTTTTGTGCCACGCCCATTTTAAAAAAATTTGTCAGCCCCAAAATTTCTAAAATACTTGATTTTGTGTACAAAGTCAATGCAAATTGTGTTTTCAGTAAAATATCACAAAAACTTGAATAATTTGAGTGTTAATGGCTCAAATTAATTCATTTTTGCATCATTATGTCTCAAATAATGTCGGCAACAAATATTAGTAAAAAATAAAAATAAAAGGTAAAAAAACCCAGAGAAATACATAAGAAATTCATAAAACAATGAAATAATTTCAATAATGAATTTTTTTTCAATACACTTGTAGAGAATGCTAAAGGGGATATTTGAAAACAAAAATAAGCTCAATTAGAGATTTAATTACTGATTAAGAGCCCCCAAACTTATTTTATGCATAAATTAGCATATCTAATCATTTCAAAAATTTTTATGAAAAATTAATCATACATTCTGGTAGAGTACGCCACAAGCATCATGCGGGCCAATTTTCGTTGTGATTGCGCCTTCTACAGCCGAGATCTGAAGGGGGGGGGTGGAATCCACTGCCCTTGGATATAACATAGCCAAAAAAGGTTGGCCTGATTAGGGTTAAATTGAAAAATAGAAAAATAGAAAGTTGACTCTGATCTCGATCAATATTCTGATTTTAAAACAGAAAAATGAAGGCTCATTTTGATTTCCATCGTTATAATATTGAAATATTGAAAAATAAATTCATTTGTTCAATTTTCTATTTTTAATTTCGTCTATGTGAAATTAGAATAAGAAAAAACGAGTTTGAGTTGTCAACTTTGCTTGTAAAATTGAATTAACGGAAGTACCTTGCTCGAGGTACTATCCGTTAATTCTATTTTCTATTTCGTTTTCGAGATCTACGGCTCAAACATTACAATATTAGAATTATTTCAGACCACAACCATAATAAATTACGATCTCGCCGCCCGATCGGCTATCAACGCAAATTGAGTGCATCTTACGCCGAAAGTCTGCGGGCAAAGCCGCGACCAACCCGATTGCGTCTACAAGTGCTGAATGAGTTGTGAGATAGATTCAATACGAGTGCGAGCGAGTGCATGGGCTCGGCGGGTTTTTGTGAATGTTTTATTGTTGACAAACCAGGATTGAGGATTGGAGTACGATGAATACATAACTCTACACTCCAGTAAGACACCAATGCCCTTTCTTAAAACAATCTAATTTGTCAACAATAAACATTCACAAAAACCTGCCAAGCCCATGCACTCGTATAAAACTCATTCAGCACTTGTAGACGCAATCGGGTTAGCGGCGGCTTTGCCCGCAGACTTTCAGCGTAATTTTGTTTTGCGTGATAGCCGATCGGACGGCGAGATCGGAATTTATTATGGTTGTGGTCTGAAATAATTCTAACATTGTAATGTTTGAGCTGTAGATTGCGGTCTCCAATATTTCTATCTCGAAAACGAAATAGAAAATAGAATTAACGGATAGTACCTCGAGCGAGGTACTTCCGTTAATTCAATTTTAAAAGCAAAGTTGACAACTCAAACTCGTTTTTTCTTATTCTAATTTCACATAGACGAAATGAAAAATAGAAAATTGAACAAATGAATTTGTTTTTCTATATTTCAATATTATAATGATGATGGAAATCGAAATGAGCCTTCATTTTTCTGTTTCAAAAACAGAATATTGATCGAGATCAGAGTCAATTTTCTATTTTTCTATTTTTCAATTTGAAATAGAAAATTGAATTAACGGACATTACTTCAATTTGTCATGAGGAGACAAGTATAGTCAACTCTGTTGAAGTCGAACTTGTCAAAGTCAAATAATCGCCTAATTTGAAGCGATAGTTTGGAACAAATCATACATAGCCTGTGTAATTTACCTCTTCTATGCTGAATTTCTCCTAGTCGAACAGATTATTGTGGTCCCAAGAGATTTGACTCGGGCAGAGGTACCTGTATTTTCACAGATACTTTTTATTAGTTCCTGCAGTTACTTGCAATACCGTCCACACTCTCCCATACATAAGACGCATCAGTACAGTGTTTTGTTAAATTTGCGACCCAACATTGATTGCAAAATTGTATAGACCAATATACAGAAAATGATGTACATTGTCTGTAAAAGCCAATAGTCATGTTGGATGAATTTATGCTCTTTTTTTTTCCTTTCACTACAAAATTGCAGGAACTTCATGCATGTTTGTTTTAAAGAATCATATTACTGTTTGCACACCCCAAATTCTGCAATTTTTTTAAACATGCCACTGCAGGAGTGTATAACAATTTTTTAAGGCTCAGGGTTTGTTTGATCTTCATAATATATTGTTCTTCTTAAAAGTTGTCATTTAATAGCCAAGATGGCATGAAACCTACAGAATGAATGGCTTGATACTTTTTGTTAAATATGAGTATTTTGTACATTTGAAAATGAGATTAAATAATAAATATGTATAAAGCATTTGTCGAGAATGATAGAGCATTTTTATTCCAGGTTGCGTTACAATATATAATTTAATTGAAATTTTTTGTTGTAGCCTTATCCAAAAATAGATGAACACTGATTGACAGTGCTTCACCAAGATGCTGTGAAAAAACATTTACTACTTGACCACACAGAGCCATTGGTCCTGCGTAAATATCAATTGAATGATTTTCAGCACTGTCAGGGTTTATCTATGTTGGGATAAGGAAAGAATTATTTCAATTATTTATCTCCCTAACACAAAAATCATTCAATAGAAAATATAATTTCATGAACAATATATATAATAATTTGACTTGTCACATAGAAATCAGACAGAAGTTTCAGGTCTGAAACTAGAAAAAAAAAAAGGCGGTAAAGGAAAATAAAAACCTCAATATTATGGTATAGTGGAAACTCGGTACAAAGAAATTCCTGAAATAAAAAGGTACCGTATAAATCTGGTCCAAGCTCTATACAGCTTACTGTTTTAAAGACCAGTTATAATAACAAGATTACTGGTATAATATGGTGTTTTTGATGGTCCCAAGTACTTCATTCAACCGAGTTTCCACTGTATCAGGTGAATCTGAAGAAATTAATCTATAAGAAAGGAATAATTCAATTACTATTAGTATTAAATAAGACAACTTTGGAAGCAGTTCTGTAATGCATCCTGTCATCATAACTTCTATACACTGTACCAGTAGTTGAAAATTATCTTTGAGGATCTCAATTGTAAAGAAAGTAAATTTCTTCAATACAATGACATTTATTTCAATTTGATTTCTGGTTCACACAAATTTTGTTTACGCCGCCAGAGAAAATGAAACCACTCATTCTGATTTTTTTCAGTTAGATATACGTCATGTATACTTCTTTCACATTTTGATTCATTACTTTATACAATAACTTCAACCGGATGGTTAGACTTGACGTCATATAATAATTTCTTTGAAAACAGACAAATGATTATAAGGCTTCACATCTCTTCCACAAATAAAAAATCTGCAACAAAAGATTCACAGGAAACAGAAATGTGCAAAATGAGAAGCCAGAGAAATGTGAATAACGGAGACCATTGTTAAAGAGAAAAGTAGCTTACTTGAGCAAAACTGAACGTGCTATGAAATTTTGATTGCTTCATTACAGTGCTAATGGTCTTTATGAATAAAATCTTAATAATTTTTTTTTTTCATGCTTCCTTATATCATATAAATTTACTTCAACCCATCCTTTAAAAAATCAACATTTTGAGTGACGCTGAAGTATCAAACTAGCATCTTGCTCAAGAGGGAGTGCTTCATGGACCTCAGAATTTGTTGGAACATTGTTGCATCAAGAATACCACAAAACAGATTATCTATCTGTCCCAGTCCTTGAATCAATGGAAAAAAAAACGTGTGGATGCGCGTAATAGTGTCAAGGAATTGCAAGAAGGAATGCCAGTCGATCTTACAGTTGTTCTTAATGCAAACAAAAAAAAAACGGAAAAGAACAATAAGCTATTCATAAGATTGGGAGGTAAGTCATTGTGTAGAGTAGAGAAAATTCAGAAAACGTGCAACCAAGAAACATAAATAATGCAGATGGATATTCAAATGTTTGCAAAGAAAAATAGGTGTTATGACAGATTAGATTATTCTTTTTTTGTAAATTGAACAATGATATCTATTGATCTCCATATGATAACCACTTTTGTATGCGCACAAGAATTGGTGTAGGAAAAAGAGTTTGTAACGCTTGGTACCTGTGTCATCAACTTTACCACTGTGAGCCACCGTGAAAAAAAAAATGAAGTAGCTTCCCAATCTTACTCACTGAGCAGATGGTCAACCTGTTTGACATTTCTCTGCATAATATCAAGAGGAAAGGAAATTTCTTGAAGTGCATCTACATATAGCTACATGTGAGAGCTTGAAGGGGGAGTTGTTACAGTAAACCTACTTTAGAGACTACCTGTATATAAAGACCAACTGCCCATTAAAACTACCTGTCTTAAATCCCTAGAAAGCAAATTCCATGTAAATAAAACTTTCTATAGATACCATCTGCTGTTAAAGACCCCATTTTCTGTCTCCCTTGGGAGGTATTTACAGACAGATTTGACTGTACTTTGTTCAGCACCTTAGTCCCTTCTGCTTACAGTGTTAATGTGGTGAACATGAAAGAGAGTTATGACATAAATCATGTCACAACGGTCCTGGTGTAAATATTTTGTTTCCTGAGATGTTAAACAAGATGCCCAAGGTGCTCATTGGTTCAACAAGAAAATTCTTCATTTTCTAAAATGGTATGTCATTGGGATCATCTTAGATTGATTCCTCTATTGTCATGTAACTACAGTTTCTTTATAAAAATAGATTCGACATAGAAATATCATGAAACAAAATCAAAATTAATAACTGGCAAGAAGAGAGTTACTTATTGCACAACCTATATGCTGTAAGACTGAGGCCTCGTGGCGTCCGCCTGAAATCAAGCTGTTCGGGACAGTCATAGACTTGGGTTAGTTCCTGCCTGTGGGTTCGAAGCCTGGTCGCATACCGTCTTTCGGATGGAGACGTTAAGATATCGATCCTCTTTCTCTCTTCTTCTTCTAGCGTAAATATTCAGAATTGATTGATACACGCCTCTAAACTACATCCTTTCCTTTTCCAGTGTTTTTCTGGGTAAGAGTGGTCCAATTCCCTAAATCTGGTTAAATATATTTTAGATTTGCATATAGTATTACAATGAGTTGCAGTTGCTTGAATACTAGTGAGACTATCATAATTAAAGATTTCAAGCTTTACAAGTCTCACATATGAGAACCTTTCAGTTTAAATTGAGAATGCTTGTTGGCAGTTCCAAATGCCGCATCATGGTCAACCAAGTTTTGGCATTTCAATAAGTAATATGTTGAGAAAACCTGTGTTATCAATGTTTTTTTTACTAATCTTGCATTTTTCTTAATATATAGGGCTTCATATGAGGCAGGGGTTAAGGACCATCATATACACTTATAATCTTATCATGTAGATATTTTAACAAAATATATCTTTAAATAATGAAAAGGAAAAATTAATCAACGAAGAAAAAAATAAAGATCTCTTAAAGGGGAACTTTTATGACACTGTTTATTAACTTTTTGTTATTTATCTTCTCAATATGGATCCATATCCACCGCCCTTTTCATCCCTTTTTATTTCATAGAGGTGAAAAATCAAGAAATGTCATTGATGTTTGGAACGCACCTCAAAAAAAGAACAAAGGTGGTCCGGTGGGTTGGGACATCGATCTGTCAATCATGATGACGTCATATACAGACATTGCTGAGCATGAACCTGTATTTGCGTGTGTCACTATATGCATATATGATATTGTTTGGCGCCAGTTATACCCGCCATTTGAAAATATTTTTAACATGCGCGATATGGTAGATTCTTCAGAAGTATGAGGAAAACAGTTAGTAAAGTCCTGACTTGGATTTCGAGGAGCATATTGAACGAGAAGGAGAAATATTAGGGGCACAATCTTACATATTTGAGTACGTGGTTTTAACGCAGGACTGGATATGACGTCACATACCCCGTCTGTCAATAAATGTGTCGTAGAGGGGGTGTTTATGGGAGGCGGGGCATAGCTCTCTGACCCAGATAAAAATGTTGATGGAAAATAATTTTTTTAGAAATACTAAGAGGCGTATTTTTTGGAGGAAAATGGAATTATAATGTAAAGACATATGTAATCTTCAATATATCATGATACAGGCCGTCATAAAAGTTCCCCTTTAAACTTTATTATCTATATATGCAGTTTAAACCTATAGACCAGTTGTGGGAGAGATGGCACTAATCCACGCTCATGCCAGCTGCCTTCATAACTTACAGAAATATCTAAAATGCCATCATCATCAAGACTGGAGAGACCCTTCTCCAGGTATGATTTGTGCTTGATTTCAACGGATTGCTGCAACATAACAGTACACGATTCTTGCGAAGCACAATTCTTTGCAACTTGTTATCTTTACAAAAGCTCAGTACAAGCTATGGTCCTGTGATTACACTTGGGTTTTAACATAGCAATAGGTAAGCAAAGAACTATGACTTGCATTGTATTTTGAAAGTTACTTGATATATGGAAGATAGAGCAAACTTAATTAACTCTCTATTTACTGATCATCAAAGTTAGGCATTTCCAATGGGGCAAGAGCAGGAGGTGTCTGTGGAATGGGCATGTTTGATTTTGAATCAGATTCAGTTGCCTTGCTATCAGATAGTCCTAGGAGACTGAAAGGAACACTAAAGTCATTCCTAAAGTCAGACGCCGGCCGGCCACCCGAGTCCTTCCTGCTCTTCAGTGTTTCTATTTCCTGTTGGAGTGCTTCCAATCTTGTCTTCAAGTGATCATTCTCATGCTGACAGCACTCCATTTGCTCCAGTAGGTTCACCACATGCTTTCTAAGCTCCACATTCTGAATCGTGAGCTCTTCCAAAAGTACATCCTCATCAGCTTCTCTCCTCTTCCACTGCTTGTTCTGCTCAGGTGTTTGGGCTGCTAGAGCAGGCTTTGAAGCGTGATGAGGACCAAATGCCTTCAAGGCTTGGAGTACTAGCGCAGGATGGTAAAACATCCTCATCTCTTTCTTATTCAGCTCAGAGTATTCATTCAGACACTGGAGAAGGGAATCAGTGTCTTCTGATGCTACAGAAGGAAGCGATTCAAAACTATCCATACGCTCTTTCCCACCTTCCCTACTCTCCAGCCCAACGCCTGGATTTCTGGACAACACCGGTTCCATGCTCTTCAGGCAAATTTCATCATCATCACACTCCCCGGTCCCATCGATAGCATCCTTTTCTTCTTCTCCTTTCCCATTTACTTTGACTGTCACCCCGTTTGCATCAGGCTTGGGGACTTCCAGCTGAAGATTCTCCACATTGAACCTCTGCTTGTCCAGCTGTTTCCTCTTCTTGACAAGATTTGGCATCTTGTCATAGTTTTCTTTCTGGAGGTTCAGGGAGTGAAGAGCCACAGGATCCTTTGTTTTCTCCATGGCTTGCACGATATAATCTGTGCAGAAAAAAGTTTGTAAATCAAATTAAAAATTTGTACTGAGAATTGCCAATTGATGCCATTTTTTCAGATTACCTTTAGAATTAATGGCAAGCAAAAGGTCTTTGTTGCAACAATTTAAGAATTGATTTGGTTCAGACAGTTGGCTATACAATTTTTATATGCAAAACTCAATATCTGCATTAATTGATAAACAATAGTCATAATGCTTAACAGCTATGCATACCATGCATACTGCCCTTTTTTATTTCCTGTGAAAGGGATTATAGAAATTTGCAAATCTCAGTAATTGTATTATGAACCAACCAAAGCTATTTACCTATGCTAGAATCCTTCATCTGTTAGCATTGATAAAACATGTAATGGGATGCTAAGGAATACAATGAAATTCAGACACTTTATAGTTGTACCTGATGCACTTTTGTAGCACTGAAGTGCCGCACTGTGGTCACCTTTGTTCAGCATTCTCTCTGCTTTCCGCTCACACTGGTGTGCCTATATAAACATGGAGATAAAACAGGTTTTTCTACATTAATCAAATGCCACTGACAAACTGAATCTTCACTCATGGGAGAAATGTGTTTATTTTATGAATAATGAACAATGTATTGACTACGCAGGCAGTATTTTCCATCGTCAAGCTTATCTCTGTGGACTTGTGATAATGCCAAAAATGTAAAAAGCTATATTATTGCAGCATGCAGGGCCAGGGTCCCAGGGAGCTATCCATCACTAGGCACAGCAACAGCTCAACAAGTTTCATTCAATTGCTCGTTTTTAGAAAAATTTCAATTCAGGTGCTCCACCTGTAGTTGATTGCAATAGTGCCCCACTAGATTAGCCGCTGCCCAGATTGTTGATCATTCAAGGGCGTGCACAATTATTTAAATTTGAAATCAGTCTACCCAAAATTAAAACTAGTAAAAGTATCATGTATGGTGCTGTCACATTAATTCGCGCATCATATTAATTCGTACATCTTATGAATTTCTGCAAAATCGATGAAAAATTGCAAATCTAACATCACCATCGTAAAGAGCGTTGTTTATTTGCCTAAATTGGAAATTTTCTTAGCAAAAGGACCAAAAACAATGAAAATATTGCCAAAAGATCGGCAGATTTGCTTGCATTTGCA
>BQKZ01008925.1:0-23177 GCA_036244855.1 Temnopleurus reevesii
AAAGGTTATTCATCACAGTTTTGTCCATCAACTGACAGCACAATAATTCAAGATGTTGGTTCCCCTTTAATTTGACTAGCAGACGCTAATTAGTACATGTATTAAGATAACGGTAGAATTTTTTTAGCACAATAATTTCTTCGAAACAAAAAGTTCCTATATACGTAGAAGAATCCTTATAACAAGCGATGATCTTGGTCTAAAAAAAAGATATTATACGGTGGCGCTTTTCCGGTAAACTATCTTTCTGCTAACGTAGGTGCAAAGATGACACAATATGAGAGAAAAAAAGAGGAATAAACACAAAATAAGAAACAAGCATCAGAAAAATGAAAATCAAATCATTGAACACTAATGAATTATATATTATGTAGAATAGATTTCATTAAATAAAGGTGATAATAAAGTTCATTAATCAAAATGGCTCTTTGACATATAAGGAAGGAAAGGAAAGGATGTAGTTTAGAGGCGTGTATCATTCAATTCTGAATATTTACGCCAGAAGAAGAGAGAAAGAGGATCGCCAACTTAACGTCTCCATCCGAAAGACGGTATGCGACCAGGCTTCGAACCCACAGGCAGGAACTAACCCAAGTCTAATGACTGTCCCGAACAGCTTGATTTCAGGCGCATGCCACGGCGCCTCAGTCTAATTACTTAATATGATTTTATCTTCTAATTATTACTTCTTTTTTTTTTATTGGTGACAATATCCCGTTTTCTTTTATTCATTTGGTTTTTTTTTCACAATGGTAACTAATATGGTATATAATATGGGAACTATCAATTTTGAGAACTTTTGTTTTTTGCCAAAATAGATTCTGAGAGATTTATCAGACAAAAGCTCTCACTATATTTTGTAATTTAACAGTTCGAGCAAATATCTATATTTGGCTAATTCTGAGTTATCCCTTTCGGGATATTTTCGAGCTTCACTAAACGTAAATCGCCGTTGCGGTCGTTGGATATATTCTAAGCTCAAGTCGCTTCGATTTGTTTATTCAACATAAAAGTTAATTAAAGATGGATATCATTTGAAACAAAATTCACTCAGAGATTTGTCACGAGCAGTGGGAAGAAACAAAAACGAACGTACGAGTACGTATGCGCGCGCGTTCGGCGTTGCATTGCGTTAGAATAGCCTGAAAATTCAGAGCGAATTGAAAAAATCTATCTTGCAAACAGGGATGATTTAAGGCAATTAGCACACGGTGTATTAGCACATGGTGTATCGATCTGCAAAAAGGGTCCCCGAGAGGAAAGACTATTCATATTTTCGTATGCCAAAAAGAAAATCGTTCCACCGTGTGCTACCTGTTCATCTAATAACAAGTTGTTTCAATCCCCATAGACTTGCGTGTAAACTGGAAGGAAGTTCGAGCCGGCGGGACTTCTAAATTAGCCTGTTTGAGCTAATATTATGTTAGCTAAATCGGGATTTTAAAGATAAATAAATGAATGAATACATGATTATACAATTAATGTATTCTTTTTATCCGTACATTTATATTTCCATTGTAGTGTTTAGACCTATTCAAAATTTTGATTCAAAATTATATTTTTCTTGCTGGGACATTTTTGTGTACCAAAGTTTAGCGTCCTGACTCAAACCAAACAAGGGTACATGCTTTCTCTCGTACAGATATATTTTCATCGGTTAGCAACCAGGGGCCGATTGCTCGAAATGGTCTTAGCTATCCTCTTCATGCTAAGACGGCTTAAATGGTTACTCCAGGCCAAAAATAACTTGGTTTGATTAAAAGCGCAAAAATTAGACGAACATATCAAAAAAAGTTTGAGCAAAATCGGACAATAAATAAGAAAGTTATGAATTTTTGAAGGGTTTTTAAAAATAATTTAAATAGTTATAATTTGAGCAAATTGGCAACTTTACATCACGTGACATCAAATAGTGATGACGTAGGTGCGTCACTTCTCTACAATGGGCTTATTATATATCATTGCTTTTTAATCCGTCTTTTTAAACTTTAGAGAAAATTTTGTTGATGGATAATGTTCAACACATATCAAGCAATTATGTTCAAGAAATATATATATTCAAAATAAGTTTTATATGAAAAATGAAATGATAAATTATGGAATAAATATGATTTTAATAAACAATAAATAAGGAGAAGATTTATTCATATAAAGAATTGCTCTAATTAAGAGAATTTGAATATTTTCAACACTTATTTAATGACGTATTTTGTTCCATCGATTTCAATGTTGCTATAAATTGATTGCATAAATATGAAAAATAATTTGTCAATAATCATTTTCTTTTATATTATATTGTTTTTGTACAATTTATCATGTATGTTATTGTTTTTCAAATCATATTTTCTTTTTTGTATCATTTTGGTTATTGTAAATCCAAAGAGCATTCCTTTACCATAATTTACAGTAGTAAACATTAGTTTTCTTCCGTGCAAGCGTACTTATAACACAAAATACATATTTCTTATTAAACATATTGTTTATTAAAATCATATCCATTTATATAATTTTGTTATCTTTTGTTCGTAAACAATATTTCAGAAGGTATAATCAAGAATATATATTCAACGAGATGAATTCCTTGAGAAAAGGAACTATTTTTGCGCCCAATGGCATTTAAACAGAACATAAAAAAACAAAGAGATAATACACTCACTCTAGAGAAGTGACGAACCTACGTCATCAACACGTCATGTCACGTGACCTGTAGTTACAAATTGGCCAAAAATATAACTATTTTGAAAATCTTAAGATATTTTTCAAATATTAATAACTTTTTTATTTGTTGTCCGTTTTCGCTCAAACTTTTTTTCATCTGTTTGTCTGATTTTTGCGCTTTGAATCAGAGCAAGAAATTCTTGGTCCGGAGTCCTCCTTTAAGTTCTTGTGCCACCCTCTTAACAAAGTCGTATCGACGCTAATGTCTATGTTACGAGGGTAGCACAAGAAGTCAAGACGTCTTGGCATGAAGAGGATAGCTAAGACCATTTCGAGCAATCGGCCCCTGGGCGGTGTTTCACTAAGTTGTTCTAAGTTAAAGACTGTCTTCAAGAAAGACCAAACTCACAAGATTCTCAATCATTCAAAACAAAAACTAATATGATGTATGTTGTTTCATAACTTGTTGAATCACTGCCCCGGATGCCGGGTTATACAAAGAAGGCACTATGCAGTTTCTTCTCAAACCGTTTAGCAAAAGTTATTATTTTGTGGTTCCGTTCTATTATAACTCCGAAATACTCGAAAGAGGTTTAAAACATTTTTTTCGAAATATCAAGTAGAACAGACCCCATTTGTTGTAATTGGCTAAAATGATATGAAAGTGGGACATAGGTGTATTTCAATACATGATGCAAATTGTTACTTAATCCTGACCCAGTTACCAGTTATATTCTTCTATTATCATGACATATGCTTAGAAATCTAGGATGTGACGATAATTGATGAAGCCACCTATAAATCCTTTTGTTTTAAAAAATTGTACGGTATCTTAGCCCGCAAAAATAGTCATACACAATGCTCGAACGTTGTGAAAAAAGTGGGTTAAATAGCACGGTATCTTAGCTCGCAAAATAGTCATACAAAATCTTACGTGGTGAAAAAGTCGGTTAAATCATTGCTTGAAACACGAATGGAAAAGAGGAAGATCCGGCAATCTCACTTAGTATACACTTAAGAATAAAGGTGCAATATTGCACCTTTAAAGATGCAAACATAATTATGCAACACAAGGATCTCTTTCTTAATGCATTATCTCACTGGTTAGTAAAAATCAAACAACTAAATGTATCGCTTTGAATCCTGCCGGGTGCTCAAAGTGATCGAACCTGTGCCTTTGAAGATGTAGGATTACTTGGTTCTTTCTCATCTCATCGTGCCGCGCTTCCATTCTTAAAAGATAGCGACTTTTAAAAAAAGATCAAACAATGACTCCACAACAAAATACAGTCCTGGGGCCTGTAACATAAAGGAGATACAATCGATTGAAAATTAATCGTATCTTTATGGTACACATGTTGCCATAGACTTACGATTAATATTTATAGTAAACTTAATTGCAACTTTTATGTTACAGGCCTCTGATCGTGCACCGAGAGTTATCAAGATGTCATAATGTCGCCCGCTAAATAAGATCATATAGACAGCTCAGTCGGCAAATCGTCAATCTTGAACTAAAAAGACTCTTCATGGCGTTAATGTGTTGTTAAATCTTGCACACTGAGGAAAAAAAGCAATTCTGCACCTTTTTGAAAGAATGTATATAGTACGACACTGAAAACGGTGCTCCCTGTGTTTAAGGAGCAATACAGTGTGTACCAGCACAAGTTAACTAAATTCAAACTTTCGTTATGACTTATTTATTCATTCATATATCTATCTATCTATCTATTTATTCGAATATTTTTGTATTTACCCTGTCTAAAAAAACATTGTCAAGTGATCAGTTGAAAGTAAATTATAGATCACATGCTGTGAAACCTGGAATCAGCTTGAAAATTATTGATTTTTTTGTTGTAAATGAACCTCTTGAAAAAATTTCAAAAATTGAGCGTACGGTTTGCATATCAAGTGATATATATTCATAATAATCGTTATCAAAATTACTATGAAATCATTATACTGACAAAAAAATTGCTAATGACCCAAATGACATTAAAGTTTAACTCTAACTTATTATCATCTGTGTCAGATATTTTCGATTTATGGATTGAAATATGCGTGCTTTTATCTAGTTATAACTAATATGAATTGGCATAGAAGCCATGAGTCCTTTTCACTTGTCATTACTGAAGAAAAAACGAATATCATAACATTGAAATTTCGTTATACGGAGATCTTATTCTAAACACTGCAAAAAACGGCCTTGTTAAATAGTGTTATTTGAGCATCAACCGGATGTCTATATCGAATAACACCAGTTGAATTTAACACCGGCATTTTTTCTTATGAGAGCATCTGATTTTGCTGTATTTTCACGCGGAAATTTCTAAAGATCGTGATTAATTTGTGAACAATTTTGCAGAACCCCGAATATATATCCTCAGGTTTGTAAAAGTAGAAGTATCTGATGAGAAAGTATTTTCAAAGTCGTAAGTTTCTGCTCATGCTGTCACGGATATAATGTGAGAGTTGTCACTTGATCATGGTGATTTTAGCCTTAAAATGATTGATTTACATGCATGGTCATGATGGTAAGGTGTACTAACGAAGCCATGATTTTTTTCTTCAATATATAGGAGGATTGACGAGCAAGGGAGAAAAACGACCGAGCGGGTCGTATGTGGGACGGGGTACCCCCCTCCACAGTAGGGATATCACCAATTATAAAAAAAAAAAAAAAAAACACACACAAAAAAACACTATAATTATATTCTGATGTAATCCACATACGAAGTGACAAGGATGAAAAAGAGAGTAGATTTGCATTGGATTGTTTTACTCGTCTACCATGTTTTAAAAAACGTTTGGAATACAAAATCATAGATAGATGACACTTTCCTAAAGGCCCACTCACATGTGTTTTAGCCAGCGTACGGCATAACGGTTTTGAAAATTGAACAACGCTCCCTGGACGCATGTCGCACGGTGGACAGACGTTCGGCGTACGCTCCTTGAGCACAGGCCAAACGTCAGTCCACCGTATGATCAGTGTATACTGTGCGCTCGGGGAGCGTTTTTAAATTTCTAAAACGCTGGGCCGACGATAACTAAAAATACAAAGGTGTGAGTTGGCATTTATATACACCATCGGACCGCCAGTTGATCGGGCCCTCCAATACTATATCTGATTCGCTGCTCCCCTGTTCTTCAACTGCTGAGTGACAAATTATGAGTCAAGGTCAATACTGCCACCACCAGCTAAATACCACAATTACAAACCCATTATCCGCTCTATATTTTCACCACTTCGAGATGAAGGAAGAGAATTGAAGGGGAAAGAGGAAAGAAATAAAACCCAAATACAGACGATATCTAAACCAGGTGCGCCACAAAGAATGCAAATCCTTTGTGCTTTGTTTAAGGGCGTTTGATGTCGCTGGAGTTGATGTCCGCCATGGAATAGTCGTTCCTCTCTCGTTGTCGAACTCAACTGGGAGGACTTGTTGCGCAGGACGGACGATGTTCCCGGGTTTTTATGTCCGGGTTAACAAAGTACAGTGACCTTACAATCAAAGCTTGTAAAAATCAAGTGGTTTATTACTTTTTTTTCTGCTCGTTGTTTTACGATTTTCTGCTGCACTAAATTCTAGCCAGCATAGTCCTATTGAATGGAGTGTCTTCACAATATGAAACTGAAGCGCGTGTAAAAAAACTCGTACACAAAACCTGTCTTCTAACTGGGTCCGAGTACAGTGGTATTAGATAAAATATTGCATTATGGACAGAACAAGGAACTGCTCTCGCAAACCAAATTGGTAATGAATAGAGCAGTGTAAAACACACACACAAATATATACACACAAACAAAAAACAAGCAAACAAACAAAACAAAAACACTTAGTTTTAGCACTTGGAGATAATTGAGCAGGAACTATACTGAAAGTGTTAAATGCAAGCACTTAAAGTGTTATTTTGATCCTTATTTAATTACGAGAAGATTTCACTTTCTAAAAAGACTATCAAAGAGCACCTGTCAAAAAGTCAACTGTAAATACATGTACAAACAAAGTTGAGAGAAAATGAGAGACGGTTGGGAGGGGGCAGTCAGGGGTCATACATGTATTAGCAAAATAATGATAGGAAAAGCTGGTGGTTACCTGTCTAAATTTAGTTCATTATTCTCCCCCTCCCAGCAACTACAAAATTAGTCTTCAAGGTCCTGGAAAGGGTCAAACAAATGTCAAAACTGGGTACGAATCACGTACTTATCCCCCATTTTAAATGATACCTGACAACCGGAACCGATTCAGCCAATTTTCCCAAATTAACACCTCGTCAAAGATTAAAGTGGTGAAAGTCATTAAATATATCCCGATTTTTACACGTTCGGGTACTGGTTCAAAAAGTACGAGACTCTCGAATCTTTTGGAATCTGTCAAACTTAAATCACGGGATAAAATGCAATTTGACATCTTGGGTCTTTAATATCTTGAAATGAAAGTTTATTATTATTTAGAAGTGGTCGAAAAATTACTCAATTATTGACACCTACTATTCGTCATTTAAATTTCGAAATATACGATATTGTATTCTATTTCATGTCATGTGGAGGCATTGCGGGTTTAGTGGTTCTGACTCGCGCCTTTCAATCGGAGGGTCGTATATTCGAATTCTGCCCATGACGTTAATTTTCTTCAACAAGAAATTTAATCACATTGCGCTGCACTCAACCCAGGTGAGGTGAATGAATACCGGCAGAAAGACATTCCTTGAATGTGGTGAGCTCCAAATGATAGCCATGATATATCCTGATAATAATGCAACAGAGCTCTTTGAAACACATTGTATTAAGAGCTATATAAATGTTGTTATTATTTTTTATAATTTTGAATGTGACTTGGCCACTTTCCGAATCGTACGATACTTTCAAATCTTTTGGAATCCATCAATCTTATATCAAGGGATATCAAAGTTGATTTTCATCATTTTGTAAATGGTTCAAAATCTACTCAATATTGACAAATATAACTCGTCATTAAAAAAAAACGAAAGGAAAATCTAAAAGATTTTCGCACAATCAACTGTGACACAATTCCAAATTGTGTGAACGTCACAATCTCATTTTTGGCGAGATCCAATTCCGATTGCGATCGAACGTTAACTACATAAAAACGCCGCACATTTGATATTCGAAATATTCACACAAATTTATTATATTTCATGTCATTTCTTTTAAATGTGAATTGGCCACTTCAGTCCAAGAGATACATGATTAAATAAATGTGTTAATGAATAGACAAATAGATTGATAAATCAATATCACTTTATTGAACTTTATTTGAATTAAAGAAAGATTTTAAAGTGGATTATTTGAAATCTTATAACTTGTTTCCGGTGGTAGGATTGTGGCATTCCAAGACAAACATGACTAAAATTGATAAATTACACCTTGATATACTTTACCACAAAGAATTCAATAAGATAGATGGGCAATTAAGTACACACTTTAAGACACTGCGGTCTCGGAAGTTTGGTTTTCATCGGAATAAGTCATCGCTTCTACCTGATCTTAAACACTTGTGGATTCAGAATTGTCAAATAAGGGGGGGGGGGATAATTATCTTCCTGCCTGTGCGCTGATCGGACAAGCAGGTAAAAAAGCAACCAAAAAAAAAAGACCCCCCCAAAAAACCCCCCAAAACTGTGTTAGTGTCAAATATTAATTCTAAATCTCCCTATCCACTTCCAAACAATGTTTTTTTTAATTACGAATTTGATTTGATTTGATTTTATACGATACCATGACAATGATGACACAAGAAAGCCGAAAGGCTTATTTCCAATGGGGTCCTATGAACAGATTTGGTTTGTGTCTAATCCATCCGCAAAAAAAAATCCAATTTGAAATATAAAAAAATGGTCATTATCACGCATCGTGAATATTCTGATGAGAATATCGAGGGCATAAATTTAATGCTTTACCTCCAATCAAGCAATTGTTGTCACCCCCTTTATTCAGAGTAGCATTTTTAAGTAGGTGTTCAAAGATATAATCTTACAAGAATATCTGGCTTTTTAACAGGTACAAATCAAAATGATTCAATGAGAAATTGAACAGATAGGCCTATCATAGCGAAAATCACATTGTCTAAACTCACGCGATTCTTATTTTAGGATGTAAATGATTGAGCAGAAGGTGGGCAAATTTTCATACATTTCATAATTATAAATAATTATACACTTTGATAGGATAGAACTGAACAATAATATTTTTCAGTGAATTATCTCTTTCTCAGCATAAATCTTCAAGCCGGCATCTGCTCCTGTATAGCAATGCAAATCAATTTATTCATTTGGAGAGGGATCTATGTTCAAATTAGCCAACGTATGCACCACTTAGATTTATTTATCCAGCCAGTGTGCAGACTTATACAGGGAAGACGATTGGCGGATGCTTCCATGTATATTTGTTGAGCGCATTATGCAAACAGAATAAATTCAGCGTCGGCTAAGAATCTTCCTCTCGCATTTCTGCGCAGCGGGATCATTAAAGTGGAAAGCAGTTCAAACAGGGAAAAAGGGTGAACTACACTTTTAGAGTCGCGTCCGCTTTTCAAGCAAAAGAATGAAATAAAATAAATAAATAAAGAAGATCAAATATTCCTCTATGACCGAGGTGCTCGCCCCAGCCTCCCCTGAATACGCAACTGTCATATTTATCAGTCTATAGCGCCCTCCTGGCTTCAAATAGACGGATTTTAAAAATAACCTAGTCAAAACTGTCTTATCAGTCAAAC
Source organism: Temnopleurus reevesii (assembly GCA_036244855.1). Classification (NCBI taxonomy): domain Eukaryota; kingdom Metazoa; phylum Echinodermata; class Echinoidea; order Temnopleuroida; family Temnopleuridae; genus Temnopleurus; species Temnopleurus reevesii. Next base: position 9,399 of record BQKZ01008925.1, read on the forward strand.
AGAGATTATCTGTTGTCTTTCTATATCATAGTCGAGTAATGTTTAAAGCCTTGGAATCAATGATTAAGAGATAGGCGTTAATTACTATGTCAACCAATGTATTGTTGTTTACCAAATACCTTCGACCTCTAGCAAAACCAACAAAGACTGGTTTGATATGAGCACCATTATGTGATCGAATGACAATTACGACTAGAAATCATGTACTAGTAATACATGATCAATAGCATAACTTTGGTTTTGAAGACTGATGATCTTGATTAAGATGAAAAAGCGTCTATAGACTTGCATCTTTATGTAGGCCTAGGTTTTGTCAAGTTAGAGACATTTGTACACAATATGATTTTGTTATCTAAATAACTGTCTGACCTTTGTCATTACATACAGATTGATTACAGAACAGAATGTAAAATAGTAGGAAGTTGTGCAGGCGCTATCCAGATATATATGAAAAGTGAATAAATCTGGGAAACCCTGCATGCAAGTGCGTGTGTGGGGGGAGGTATGTGTGTATGTGTGTGTGTGTGTGTGTGTGTGTGAGAGAGAGAGAGAGAGAGAGAGAGAGAGAGAGAGAGAGAGAGAGAGAGAGGAAGAGAGAGAGAGAGAGAGTATGATGTGTTCAGGTGCGTGTATGTCTGCGGATGTTATAATTTGTGTATGGTTGTCTGTTTAGATTTGAGAAAGTTTCTGCAACTATTTTTTTTTTTCAGGCTTGAATTTTGGACCCAATTTGCCTCCAATAGTTACATAAAACAATGATATGCCAATCGCTCATATACCTATCAAACATACATATATTGGTCCCATCCCTTCCATTATAATTTTGTAAGATAAACAATTACTCATAACTCTAAACAAGATAATGTGACCAATAACCTGTATCATACAAGTGTAAACATAATAAAACGATATCAGTTATGATTATGATAACCATTATAAAGCAATTGGAAACTATTAAGATTACAATTGATCTTGGCACCTACGATATAGATTCTAAAAACAAATTTGTTTTGGCATTTTTATCAATTATGACAGTGAATCAATATGAGCTCAAGATCATTATTACCACCATTTATAATCATTGTGACTATTTCCGTTATCATTATTTGCAATTATCATGATCATTATTCCAATTACCTGTATCGTGAATATCTAAAACGGTTTAAAAAGGATTTCAATATTCACCTTTTTATTCTGAGGGGGTGATATTATCATCCTTATTACTTGCTGCTCTTCAAATGATGGTGATATCGTTATGATTAACATTATTATCGTCGTCGCTATTGTTATTGATATTATGACAACTCTTGCTATCATTATCATTAATATCGTCATTACTTTTTCACGATTCTCCTTTGCCATGAACACGATCCAATCAGAATGATGAAAGCCATTGTAGACTAATACTGGCTCTAGGGCAAAACTGGTGTGAGGTTTTTAATAAAGCCAATGAATTTACGACATGTTAGTAGGCTCCTGGCTACCAAAACTAAACCCGGACGCCATCTTAGCAACCATATCAGTTGAGACAACCTCGCTAACGAGGCATTATCTCCTCAATTTTATTTGTGGTTCATTAAGAGCGATGTAACTCAATTATCCCCAAGATAGGAGGTGATGTTGGATCGTGTAATTCCTAACTAAACCGTTAAACAAATCCAACTAATCGCAATGAAAACACGACGCGGCACAAAAGCCCAAATTATTGTTACCATTTGAACTTTGTATTTGGCTTATCGCAGCCTATTTGAGAGCTAATTAATTAATTTACTCATTGATAACCTCCCGAAGAAGTTTTTCTAATTATTTTTTCTGAAAGGTCAAACGATTGGGGAATTTGATTGTCTGTGTGATGTTACAAAGAGTTTCCTTTTACATTAAAACGAAAATGATGCACCTCAAGAAGTGTTAGGCAAAAAGTCAACCCAACCAACTGTTCGGCAATGTTTCTCCTCATTATTTTGTCGATTCATTTATTCATAAATTGTTTTACATGCATAAAAAGCAAATACTAACTCAATTAGACGATGGCTCTGGCATTTTCAAGTTTGAATGTCACCACACATCGGTTAATAAACCGTTATTCCAAAGGACCATCAACAGATTTCACCGACATCGGAGTCGGCGGAAGGGGATTATCACGTCTGCAAAGTGAATTCGTATTCATTTTGCGCGTGAGGCAGTGGGCTGGTAAAGAAAACCGACGCACGTCGTTATTTTGTTTTACGGAAATAGCACCATTTCTGGGTCGATGTTATTCAAACAGACTACGATCATGCTCAACTTTATTATTATAAAGACGGTATTAAATATATTAAATAGATCATTTTCAGCAGATCACAAAGTAATTAGATATATGAAGCGCCACCTCTCCCTAAACTAAGCTATACCTTTAAGAGGTCTATCACCTTATTTTGTTTCCACGCCGCGAAAAATGATAATTATTCTTTATTTTGTCATATAGTGAATGATTTTTAATTTAATGCCATTAAATCTTTATCTTTTGTGAGGTTTTGATTATGTTTGATGAAAATAAAATTTTCAGTGTCGTTTGCAAAAAATAATCCCCCCTCTTTGAAATATTTTGAATCTGTATATTTATTTTCATATTTCAGTCAACAACATGGATATCACGATGGCATGAGACAGAGAGGCTGATACATCCATTCATGCTTTTTCTCCGACTAAAGGGGGTTGCTCAAAAGTTGAAATTGATCGCAAATTGCAGTTGATCGGAACGCGCCAATCAAAATCGTTGTTTAATGCGCGTCTTGTCAGCGGCACATATCATGCGCGAATGCAAATGCGCGTAACAATTTGCAAAGTTGCAGTTGATTTGCAGTTGATTTTGAGCAACACCTCCTAAAAGATTCCCTTGATGATGGAAACTCCCATATTTCCAGATGTATTTTCTCTAAGGTGAAATTCATTCACAAATCGTACATCGAATTATTCGTAATTTGGTGTCGACGCGTGAAGCACGCCAATTCTAAAATTCGCGAAGGACGAATAAGTATCGGAAATTGGAGCACTGACAAGTGAAGTTAAATTTCATAAAGGATCAACAATGAGATATGCTCACAGAATTATAAAGCTAGTATTCATTGATAAAAAAAAACGGATTACTTAAATAAAATTGGGGAAAAGGTTGGCGCCCCCACCCCCGGGTCAGAGCTAGGGGCGGCAAAATTTGACGGTAAAAAGGCCCCAACATTGCGAAAAGAGGACGCCAAATCGTTGAAGGGGGGGGGGGGGCAAATTGCTGATAGAGGGGCGCCAAATTTTAGGTGATGACCTTTTTTTTTTGCTTGTCAGCTCATCCGGGAGAGGGCGCCAAATTTGTGATCAGCCCCCGCGTATCAAAATCATGGGTGCACGCATTCATAAAAGGGATGCAATATTGCACTTTTTCAAGTTTTGCTGCAGATCAGAGTTATTTTTCACGAAGGTTAATTGCACCCTTTGTGCCTCTTTTTTTCTTAGTTCGTATGGAGTATGGGTACCTCTTTCACGTTCATCTGGTATTGTGACTGAGGCGATAAAAATACGTAATATACGTAATAAATACGATAAACTGTTTTTTATTTTGATTTTGACGTTTGACAGTAGGCCTAACACTTTCTTAATCTTTAACAGTAACACTCTCTCAATTTAAATGGTTAAAAGAAAAAAATGCTTGACAAATTAAGGAGATCGCCACGATGCAATCAGGTTAAACGAGTACAGGAGGAAATGAAATAAACAAACACATAGAACATGCAATTGAGCGGATTAGGCTCTTGTGAAGTACTTAAATACCTGTAGCGATCTACTCCCAATTATAAAAATTGGGTAGGAAGGGTCGTAAAGAAAGAGATGCGGTGTCGAGGTTACCAATCCCCCGTAGCTGCCGGGCCCGATGCCTAACAAAACCGCACTCAATGGAGCTGCGTCGCTCGTTGCTATTCTGATGACAAATCGCTACCCCTTGATCACGTTAATTTGATTAGTGGGTCTCCCCCTGGATAGAGTGTCAGAACAACAATTGTCCCAGCAAACATAATCCCGACAAGAAAATGAAATTCAAATACGAGAATATCAGTTAAAGAAATAAGAGAGAATATATAGGGGAGAAAAGCAAAGTGACAGCATGTAACGAATCCAAGCTCCTTTCATTTTTCATCATCATGTTTATTTTCCCTCGTCTGCAAATGTTTTGTGACTTATGAGTGTTTGTTTTAAAGCGAGGTTCACTCTACCCTCCAATGGAGGAGAAACGGGGGCGGAATGATACGTCTAATTACGCTAAAACAATACGTCGCCTTTTCACCCCTTTAACGATAGAAGAATAATCCAACGGCTTGAGAAAATATAATCAGACCTTTCCGCCGGAAAATTACGGCAATCGCCATTACACTGTCGCTTTCACGTTCATCTTATCGGGCGGGAAAACAGTGTATTGAGTAACAGCATCTCAGCGAGGGAATAGCCATGGGTCGAACACTCGCTACAAGAATAATACTTGTCCAAGAAATAGATCTGCTCTCGACAACTTCCTCTTTCAAATTTTGTTCCCCTTTATTCCTCGTCATCATTCGAGATAAATCGTATCGCTTGAGGGTTTGCGGAGAGAAAGCGAGTTTGAGAGAGGAGAAAAGAACTTCTCCTATGAAGGCATTGCCCTTGTGATAAGATTAATTGTAGATATACTTTTCAAGAGATTTTAACACTTAGTCACAAGGAAAGAAAACAAATAGTGCGATATGATTTCATTTTCGTATTGTGTTGATATCGTAATAATAAGAAATACAGATATTGATAGCGAGATAGAAGGGAGGGAAGATACGGATATCAAGAGTATGCGGTTAGCAATGGTGACAGACATAAAATACGAATTTGTAAAGCGCAAATATGAGAGAAAAAATAACATGCAATTTGGGAAACAGAAAAAAGGAAATATAGACCAACACAATGCAGGCGTTATAAAACAATTAAAATTGATTAATTAAAATTGTGAAATTGAGAGACATTGGGAGGAAATAAACTATAAATATTAAAATAATGAAAAGAGAAAAAGATCGAGAGACAGAGTGTGTGTGTGAGAGAGAGGGAGAGAGAGAGAGATAGATAGAGAGAGAGAGAGAGAGAGAGAGAGAGAGAGAGAGAGAGAGGGGAAGAGATGGAGGGGGAGAGAGAGTCAGCCACACACACACACACACACGCACACACCAACACACACACAGAGTGGAAGAGAGAAGAGAGAGAGAGAGAGAGAGGAGAGATGGAGGGGGAGAGAAAGTCAGCCACACACACACGCACACACACAAACACACACAGAGTGGAAGAGAGAAGAGAGAGAGAGACAGTCACACACACATGCACACACACAGACATACACAGAGTGGACGAGAGAAGAGAGATAGAGAGAGAGGAAGAGAATGGGAAGCATGGCTGTCAAATGGAATTATGTCGTCAATGATCTAAGATTGATGTGAACTCATTGTAGCCTAGCTTCCTTGCGATATCATATGAAAAATTCCTTTAATTGGATTACTCCTAGCAGAGCTCGCCCTGGAGGTATGTTTCTATTTTTCTTTCCTATAATCCGACAACTTTCCCTTCACCTTCCACGTTCGCCCCATTCTACCTCTCTACCCCTACCCCCTACCCCCTCTGTTTCCAATCGGGACTTAACATCACAATACCTTCCACGTATACGCCACCCAATATATGATGAAATAATTTAAAGCAGAAAATAATGTTAAGCCAGAAATGGCTCAGCAGTAGCAACAGCAATAGCAACAACAACGACAACAACATAAACAACAACAGCAACAACAACAATAACAACAATAATAATAATAATAATAACAAAAGCAATAATAACAAAAGCAATAACAACAACAACAACACAATTAACAAGTAGGAATACACATTATTAGTAGGTGAATAATGACAAGATCCACAAAACTTCACAGTCCTCTATCTCGCGTAAACCAACAAAGTAGGAACACAGATTGGGTTAATTTTCTGAGGAAAAGCCCCCCCCCCCTTCCCACGATGAGCTTAACGCATAGATTCAATTTTAAAGTCAGACCACTTATGTCTAATTGTGGTGAATTACGCCTGTTTAACTTGGACTCTCGCAATGGTCCTGATTTTCTCCGTTAAAGCAAGGTATTAGAGTAGAACCAGAGGGTCGCAATTCGGAACCCACCTGCACGACGTTAATTTGCATTTACAAAACAACAAATATCACCCACAATGTGCTGCACTCTACCCATGTGAATTACATGGCTATAGCAAGCACGATTTTCATGTTTGATTTAGCCAATTAAGGCACTGTGGATGTCTGCCAGATGGTGCTTAGGCCGGATGATAATAGACACTGGTTTGAGCATTACGGTAAAAGTGCGCTATATACGTATGAAATATCATTACAACCTAAAAAGCTGTTTTCAAAGATTGTATAAGGTAATCAGTAGTTTCATATCTTTAGTAGATAGCACAATAATCAAAAAAATTGTGTGGCTTCGTATGTTGATGGCTCTCTTTTGCGCTATGTATTTAAACAAGAATAAAACCAAGATAAGTGGAGCTTAGCAAAGTTGTGCGGTTACGCCTTACTGTGTATTTCACAGAACAGCTTAAAATAGATTAAATATTGTTATTATTTTGTACGCCCCACAATCCATTTCGCACTCATTAAGCCTGCTTTTAATAATAATCCTTCCAATTACGCTGAAATGTCATACACACGTATTTAGTTTCTGAACAATATAGCTTAATAGCACTTCATCAACTCTTGACATTTTTTTTTGAAAGGCCGACCTTATCCTTTGGTTACATGAAATTATTTGTTATTTACCTAAATTTAGCAAATTGTCAGATTGTTTTTCACCGCCGTTATTACTGTCTTAATGAGTGTTTTGCAAATCAGTTGAAAATTGACACGCGCATTCTAATTCGTTAATTTTTGTTTACAAGTCACGAATGAATTGGGGCGCGTCAATTTGCAATAATTGATCGCGACTACCGACCAACAACATGNNNGGGGGGGGGGGGAGCCTGATAAACAGCATCACCAAAAAGCTTGTACGGTATATTCCACCTGCGTGCCCCTCATTGCGCCCCCTCTGGTAGCTAACAAGCCAAAAACTGCATAAATCAATCTTAAAAAAAGTTGAAGTAAAAAGAAAGAGAAAAGAAAAGAACGACAAGAAGGACCATCTGAAATGTAGCATCTTTGAGAAAATGTCGAGTCTCAGGGTGAGAAGGGGTGGAATGCAAAAAAGTTATAGCATCACCCAGGCACCCTTTGGGGAGGCTAACGCCCCAAAGTCACCAAAGGTGTGCACATGAACACTGAATTTTAACAAGATCACTATGTCTGCACCAGGTAAACAAGTCTGATCAGGGGACTTTAGCGTACAAAAGATACGATGAATTCGAAATTAATCTTATTTACAATGCATACGCTATTACTACACTCAATGTAAACCAATACCTAAACAGCTTTTTGTTGGAATAAAGATCGTCTCATAAAATAAAAGACCCCTCAAACATTTAAACCGAGCCAAATATTTACTCATGGGTTTGAATCACAGGGGTAAACTGTAAGGCCCCAGTCACATAGAGGCCTGGAAGCAACACGATTCAACACGATTCAACACGACTCTTTGTTCAGCATGATCAGTTCACAGTTAGCTGCCTCAGAACAAAGAGTTGAATCATGTTGCTTCCGGGGCTCTATGTAACAGGGGCCTTTCACATGAATATACATATCTCCTAGTGATTAAGGTTTCTATCGAAATCCCTCAAAATATTGAGTAGCTCCTTGTTTGTCACATTTCTCATTTGCCATTTGAAGCCCTTAGTCTTGTGTCTAATAACCTACACATTATTTACAACTGCTAACTGAGAAACAAAACAACTACAACAACAACAACAATAACAACAAACAAACAAATATCAACACGTACGACTCGACCGTGATCTTTTTTTTTAAACAAAACACTTTGAATCGAATTGATTTAATTACGGACGTTAACTAAAACAAGACGAACTAACAAAGTTTCGCAATTACAATAGAAGAACAAATACAATTTGATTTATATATGTTTAAAGAATTCAACAATTTTTTTCACGTTTCTAAGATCATGATCTTCATTTCGTTTTATAATATTGGTATAGTTATAATTGATTTTCTTGTCTTTTTCATTTGCCGTAGACAATTTAAATAAGGCACTAACAACGAATCTAAAGAGGAACATGCAAGCAAATACAATCAAATGAAATCATCTATTCAAATTCATTCGAAAATTTGAACAAAGTCATAACTAATGGAAGTGATATAACAAAAAGAAACGAAAAAAGAGGCCAGTAAAGAAGCGTTGCTTGTTCATCAGAAGTCTGGTCCCTGAGAGGAATAGGTTAGACTTATATCATATGCATGATAGACAAGTTTATTTCAATAAAACTTTTTAAAAAATACCCTATTGATTGAAGATTATTTCGGATTCACCATTCCTTTAATTCGATTTAAGAGAATGTCTCGGTATTTCTGCGATTCTGCAAAAAAAAAAATCTGTTTTTTTTCAATGATTTTCACTTTTCAATCTTGGTGTAAAAAATTCACGCTTGAATTTCAAGAGACTCAATTTGGAAATACTTCTTTTATTTTGATTTTGATATAAATTTACCTTTCAAATAATGATATTTTTCATTTATTAAAACTTACTAATATGAAATGCTAGTAAACCACAGTAGCTACTTTCAGAAAATTAGATGTAAGAGTTATTGACATGCATTAACGTCACGCAAGATAGTGAGATTTACTTTAATATAAAATAAAAACAGAATCAAGAAGAATGTACAAATAAAAACAGAATAAAAAAAATGTACAATTTTTCTTGTGTGTTTTTCCCCGACTACACAAAATGCGTCAAATAAATAGTTTGACAGTGATTGTAGGTTCGAATGCAACCAATATCTTTAGACGAAATAAAGATAATGGACAAAAAAAGGAGAATCGCCGACAGGCTGTGTAGAGATTATTTGTTCAAATTATCGAAAAACCCTCATTGCGAGTAAACATCATCTGATCATCTTTGTGAAATCGAACAATAATACGGGATAATGTTTCCAGAAGCCACCGCGTTTCACTATTTCCTCCGGTTGCGTTGTCGGGCAATCGCGGGGCTGGTATCATCAAAAGAAAATGGAGATGGAGGGAGAATAAAGAATGAATCAAGGAGAGGGGTAAAATGAGAAGATATTTGGGGATTGTGACATCGTAATTTCATCAGTAATCGGATTCAAATAGAATGAATCCAAATGTTTTGAAAGTGTGGCTTTACACTTGTGGTTTTACCAGCGCAATGCGATCTCGAATAATATTGTGACATCGCAATTTGGCTATTGTATTAGCGCTCTTCACAGATCGAGTAACCTCGGTGGAATTATTTTGAAATGAAATGAATCGTCATTGTGCGATTGCTAGAGAAGTCGAAATATGAAGAGAATAATAGGGGAAAACAACGTTAACGATAGATGTGGAGGAACATGTAGGTTCGTCTTCATTAGAATGATTGCTGGACTTCTAACTCGCTATTATAAATCAGTGAATTAATAGGAAACTAGTTCCTCTTTCCTCTACTTTATAAACACAAATGTCGTTTATATTTTCGCAAACCCCATTTACGCTCATATGGAGAACAGTGAGATAAATACAGGTGTTTTCTTTTCCAACAGTAAATCAGACAAGAAAACAGGACAATAAAAAAAAACTGTCGGTGTACCAGTCCTTTTGAGATGAGAAACCACAGGTGTGTGACTTAGCTCTCATAACTATTTTAGGTGCTATTAATAACACACCAAGTGCTTAAAAAGTAGCACTGTGAGTGTACTCTCTAAGGACTTCCAGGTACGATAAACATCATTGGTATTTTCACAGTGTATATCAAGATATTTTTCTTGTATAAGAAAGAAATTTGTCTACACTAAAACAATGTGCTTGCCAAACGAAAGCAATCAAAGTGCTAACCTTCTTTCACTCATATTTGTTTTAACAGTGCTGTTATTTTTACGACCACAAATATGGGTACTTTTAGAGCAGTCTCACCATGCACCATGTACAAAACCAAGAATAAGATCAAAACAAAACAAAATTTTAAAAAGACATACGTGAATTTGTCTAATTGGGAAATTTTGTTTTTTCACGGTATTTCTAAAAGAATATTCTAAAGGGTTATGTTTGATATACACGTTTGTGAATCTATACTAATTATTTTGCGTGTGCGCGTGGGTGTGTGTGTGTGTGTGTGTGTGTGGGGGGGGGGGTGTGGATTAGCATCTTACACATTCTCAGGCATATTACAGCACAAGGTGTGGGCATGGTGGGGGTAGACCCCCTTCCCCGGTTCTTGATAATAATCTAGTTTAATGATTTTCAGAGAGTAGGTTGGAAGGACAACCACACTTCTTTCTAGCATCCTCATGATCCTAAGTGGCAATTTTAATTTCACTTCAACTCATCTGGAGCGGGCCAGCGCGATTCTTGGGTCTAGTGTGAACAACCCTCATGTGAATTCTCAATTGTGTCAATTGCATGCATCAGCGTTGATTAAGCAAAACGCGGATCATATTATTCCCCATACCTATAGTGATCAATTTGATTTTACTCTGGTCGGTAATGCAATACCGGTAATGGGGTAGGGAAAAGAAAATAATTGGAATTGAAGCTGTTTTTATTCAGTGGTTGTGAGGAGGCCTTCTTTCTTATTTCCGTTTGTCTAAGCTTCGAGTGGTCTTGAATTGGGACTCTTTTGTCAATATTGTCAGAATTAAACCAAAATGCTTCTCTGGAGATCGGGCAAAAACAGAAAATTTCATCTGAATTACCGCAGGGATGTGCTTTGTAGAATAAACCCATCTTACAAATGTATTCGACAAGAGATGATAAAAGGATATTTAGCGTTTATTGAGGTCGGTTAACGATATTCTTCAATTTTCCAATCGATTTGGCAGATCATTTTGATATCTTCCTCTATCAAAAGAAAATCGAGTATTAGCCCTAATTGTTGAAATAATTGTTGAAAGTAAATTTCTGTTTCATCAAACATCGATTTAGATGCAGAGCTCGTAATTTTGTGTCACACACGCGATTCTCCTCATACAAGCTTGTAATCATTGTTATTATTATTGTCAATATTACAACTTTGATCGTTACTATTGGTGTAAATATTATTATCAGTATTATTATTATTATTGTTATTATTATTATTATCATTATTATTATTATTATTATTATTATTATTATTATTATTATTATTATCATTATTATCATTATCATCATTATTATTTTTTTGTTATCATTATCATTATTTTCTATCATAATTATTATCATTATAATAGCTGACCAAAAATATTTCATCATGGGAGAAAATATTTATTTTTTTCATACCATACCTACTCTCATGAGAAAATATTTGTTTCAACTATTTCGTAATTAAAATTTTGATTTCTATCCGAGACAGTTTGCATCTCTGTAAATATGCAGAAAGACTCTCGAAATAGCAATTAAGAATTGATATAATATATTCAAATTTGAATAGAATGTTGTGTATGAGCGACACTCGATGTAATATATTAAAAATTAATAGAATGTTCTCTCAAATAAAAGAATCTTTTAATGTTTAATTCAATCAGAACGACAAGCCGTTTAGTGAAAAGGATGAGAAATCTACTCAAACCGATGAGTTAGAGGGTTTCAATATTTGAACAGGACTTATATCTAAAAAGATGAATAAACTGTTTCGTGAGTGAAAATCTAATAATGGCGAATTCATACTCCATTTCCCCAGCACGATCTGTGCAGCGCCATCAAAGGGGGATTTCGGAAGATGTTGAAAAGCGCCATACGTTCCATGTCATGTTCTCTTTGAAGTTTCATTTAAATCGGCGGAGATTGGGGCGGCCTTATCCTCCCTGGTCCACCTTTTCAACACATGGCCGAATGGTGTTGAGAAAAACCACACCACTTACTCTGATAGCCCCTGTTACACATTCACATAACCAACGTCTGCACTGAATTAACATTTTTACAAACACTTTTTTGTAATTCACCATAAAACTATAGTTAGAAACGCATGCATGTTTTTCTTGAAATTAGTTGTAAACACTTTCTGTTAAACATTATAAACGTATTTTGTAACTCGTTATGAAAACTTTTAAAGTCTCCATATACAAGTCTGTCTTTATAAATAAACACGTTTTAGATTATGAACTATATATGACGTCAAAGTTCTTAACAGAGAAGACTTATTTATCATATATCTATTCAGCTGAGGTGTGCTTGGCTATAATTCGAAAGCACTCAAATATTTACAACTAAAGAGAATAAAATCTGACAGTATTATGTTTGAATGATGTTTGTACTTGGGGATTTCTCTGAAGTACGAAAACATTTAAGTGATCCCTACTAAATAGAGACATTGTACGTAACCATAAGAGGTACTCTTCCCTAGAAAAAGACTCTAGTAAAATTTCCTTTTTTAACGACCGGGCGTTATTTTTTTTTTTTCGCTTTTGTGTGACAGAGACTTTGTTCTCGAGTTTGAAAACATCTCAGGCAATAAATGAAAACGAATGTACAGAAGCTCGAGAGTAAGATGTGATATTATGAAATCTTGATTACTTCGCATTGTAAGATTTGGGCCAGATGTTCGAGGATCTTCCTTTTTTGTATTCCTATCATGATGTTCATCAAACATTTCCTTTTCATTTGTTAGCGTTTGCCCGCCATATTGCTTTGATTGCTCTCTTTCTTCCCGCCCCCCCCCCCCCCTTTCTCTCTCTTTCGCTCCCTCCCCCTCTCTCCCCTCTCTCTCTCTCTCTCTCTGTCACTCTCTCCATTCTCTCTCTCTCTCTCCATCTCTCTTGCTCTCTCTGTCCTCCGTCTCCTCCTCATCTCTCTCTATCTCTACGTTTAAATCTGTCCATTAACATTGTTTCTCCAATGTCTCGCTTCACATTAAATTCATTTTTGTATTTCACGGATGGATGTCATGATCAAAATAAAGATAGGCTATTAAAAAAGGAATACAAAATCGTTGAATGGTGACAAAAATGATTGTCCCCACTATGATGGTGATAAATTGTGCTTTTCTCTTCTTTTCGCGTTTCCAATAATGTTGAATGAAATGTTAAATACATGGGAAACGATTGCTAGTTACTATCTTATCGGCATTGTTGTTTTCACGACAAAGTTTCCAGGTGAATTCGAAACAGAATGTTTAAATAGGTTAAGGGACATAAACATGGACGACCTTAAAAGATCGTGATTCAATTTGCAATAAGAGGTAAAAGAGGAAAAAGAGTGAAATAATTTCACGCCAAATGAAATCACACAGTCCGAAGTGTGAATTTACTTGTTAGTAGGACGTGGTAATGAGATCTGTAGTTGTTCTGATAGCGCCATAATGCAAACAACATGAATAGATTACGACCAGAGCTTTTCAGGAAATCGCATAAGTGGGGGCAAAATCTGGGCGAAATTGTTCGCTTTTCGCTTCGAACCCCCTATCGGTGTATATTAAAAGAAGGTGCGTATTTTCTTAGGGATCTACGCCAATAATGAGATGGGACCCTATTATAGCCCAGCTCTCCCCCATCATGATATGAGGGGAGTGAGAGGAAAGACTTGTGGAGGCTCTTGGGTCTCAAACTCGTCAAAAGGCACCGCTCGACGATAATTCCTCGATCGCAAATCCGACAAACGCTATGAAATACTCATCCAAT